>CAXIVR010000002.1:123852748-124102748 GCA_964035755.1 Teleogryllus oceanicus
CAAAGTCTTTTCTAAAAATACTTTAAGGTGCAGAAAGTGTTAAAATGCTTCCAACGTAATATCTAACAATTATTATATAAATACCACTTAAAGCTAGAGACTAAAGCAAACACGTCTTCTATGAATGATGGCAATGGTTTCTCGGGTGTCGCAGCACATACTTTTTCTTATAAATTAATACTCATGTGTGAAACATGACAGCTGTAACATTACACCAGCCATTGAAGATGACGTTATGTTACCTTTACTTACCAGATACCTCATGGCAAAATAAAGGCCTACAAGACCTGATTGATCAACTACAGCCTCCATTTCTTATTCTAGGCTACTTTAATGTTCACAGCACCACATGGGGCTGCTCTAGAACAAATGACCAGCTCGCAGAACCGAACTGTTACTCAACAACGAATACCTACTATTAAACACAGGAGCAAACACTCTCTTTAACGCTAGAAACGAACATTCTCGGCCATATATCTTTCAATATACAGTCCAAACCACCTCCAGATCTTCATCAGAGCGATCAATTTCCTCTGTTGATATTTTCAAACATATCAAAGAACGCCGTATATTTACAGAAACGTTGGCGGACCAACTCGGGCAGACTGGTCAGCTTCACCAGACATTTAACACCAATAAATGTCAGTGGAAACACAGAGAAAGACGTAACAGACTTTACCAACACTGTAATTTCTACTGCTGGAAAATACATTCCACAAACTACTGGTCGCCCATCGAGAATTCCAGTACCATGGTGGAATACGGATACCAAAGAAGCAATAAGGGAGAAAAGAAGAGCCCTCAACAGATATAGGCGTTCACCAACCCAAGACAATCTTATTGCTTTTAAGAGTTTGCGTGCACTTGCTCGCAGAAACGTATTAACTGCCAAACAATCACGCTGGGAGAAATACGTGACAACGTAACCAGGACGACCAAAGTTACGGAAGAATGGCAGAAAATCAGGCCAATAGCTGGAAAAATGTTTTCAGCCCTATTCCATGCATAGAACATGAACATGCAACTCAGAAGAAATAGCCAACGCTTTTGCATCTCAACATCCTAAAGCCAGTAACACAAACAGCTATCCTGACGAATTTATCGAGAAAAGACAAGAAGAACAAGTACTAGATTTCACAACTGATACCGATATGTCGTACAATGCCCTTTTCACAAGGAGAGAATTACAAGACGTTATAAATGTAGCCGGAGACACTGCAGCAGGATCAGATCACCCTTCAGCATACTACGTCGGTTACCAGACGAAATACTGTCCACCTTGGTAAATATATATAATAACATCTGAGTACAAGGCAATTACCCAAAATGCTAGAAAGAAGCGATCGTAATCCCACTTTTAAAGGCTGGCAAAGACCCATGGAAACTTGAAAACTATCGCCCAGTGTCACTGACCTGATGTCTAGGAAAAATTCTAGAAAAAATGGTCAACACTCGACTAATATGGTGTCTCGAAAGAATCTTCTGAATAAACATCAGTACGGTTACCGACAGCATCTCTCTACTACCGATCAGCTAGTCTATTTGGAAAACGCAATATAGAACACCTTTATTAAAAGGCAACATATGGTGGCTGTATTCTTCGATCTGGAAAAAGCGTTTGATAAGACCTAGCGTTATAACATTCTGAGACAACTGCATAACTGGCAAATTAGAGGAAATCTTCCAAAATTCATATCCAGCTTCCTTAGCATCGCATCCTTCCAAGTTCGCGTTGGGCATTCTGTCTCAGAAAGTTACGTCGAGAACGGTGAAACAAAAATGCATGTATGTTGACGATATTCCTCTATTTTATTCAGTAAAATCACCAGCAATGATTAAATTGAAAATGCAAAATGCCATAAATACATTACTACAGAACGCGGAAAATATCGGCTTCTCATTTGCCGCAGCTAAAACGAAATACGTCCACTTCTGTAGAAAACGGAAAAGATTCAGAGATCCAGATCTAACGGTACATGGTGTTCAACTGGCGTAGAATGAAACGGCAAAATTCCTCGGTTTGATTCTTGTTAGACATTTAACCTGGAAACAGCATCTCGAGTATATCTTGTCAAGATGCAAAATGGCTCTGGACGTAATCCGATGCATTTCGCATATAAATTGGAGAGCAGATAGAGTCTTACTCCGTCTCTACAAATCTCTAGTCATGACCAAAATCGATTATGGGTGTGCAGTGTACTCTTCAGCCAGGAAGCCAAGCTTAAGGAAATTAGATCATATTCACAATGCAGGCCTCCGTTATGCAGACAAATCACTTCACTACCAGAGCACCAAAACTATCCACTAGTCCCAACCTGCCAAATATTCACAATCGAAGTCCAACAGCTACTCGTCCAGCCAACATCCGTGCAGTAGAAATAATCTGATGCTATAACATCGTTCTACCACCGGCTTTGAAACATAAACCATATCAAGTCCTACCTTGGACCCTTAAAATGCCAGAAATTCGAGGCACCAAAAAAAAACCACAGAATTAAAAATCAGACTTGGATCACATATCGAAAGTACGATCACAAGTTACTACACCGATGGATCAAAAAACAAATATGGAGTTGGAAATGCATTCGTAACTTAAGACATCAGAAACATGGACACTTCTACCAGAAGCGAATGTGTACACAGCTGAATTGTTTACAATATTACAAGCTTTGCGATACTGTGAAACTCTCGGTGCAAGAAAATTTTTCATAAGCACATACTCGTTTAGCTTTCTCACCGCCATAGACAGACGCCTACCTGTAGACCCACTACTACAGATGATTCTCCTATTATGTCACGAGTTAAAACAGGGAGAAGCATCAGTTACGTTCATCTGCTGCCCTGGGCACACAGGTATCTCAGGCAATGAAGAGGCCGATTCTGCAGCAAGAAATGCCGCAAACAACCAATCAGGAATCGAAATAGAAGTACGCCCTCAAGATGCAAGAAATGCTGCTTTTAAGTGCATCCTCAGAGCATGGCAGACCACGTGGAATAGCCTTCAAACGAAATTAAACCCATTCAAACAGAGCGTCAATGGTCACCGTATATCAGCTACAGAGAACAAGTGTGCCTTACCAGACTACGAATAGGTTATACAAGGATAACATCTTTATACCAGCTGAAAAATGAAGAGCAACCTATCTGTGGCTGTAGTGGAATTCTCACTGTGAAACATCTTCTGAGAGACTGTGCAAACCTCTGAAGACTCCGAGACAGATGGGGTGTGAAAGGGAACTTGAAGGAAGACCTAGGAACAGACAAAACGGCAATAGACCAAACATTGAAATTTCTAAGAGATGCGAATCTTTTTTATAAAATTTAAATTGTACATGTCCAGTTTTTCACATTAATCAGTAAAAGGCTAAAGACCTTAGTTGCCAAGCCATCAAATATATTAAAATAATAATGATGATGATAATAATGATAATAATAATAATAATAATAATAATAATAATAATAATAATAATAATCTCGATATCGCGTCGCAAGATGCCGCACCTGGTAGAAGTTTGGGGAACCCAAGGGGATCCCCCACTGCTTCAGGAATCAAGCCAACGCATGCAATGGCAAGAGAATTAAACATGTCTGTCATGCGTGCATACTACGAAGCACAAAAGGCGAGACAGAATGTAGGGCTTCAGGAGAAGGCTCCTAACCGAATGGAAAAGATATATCCGGAAAGCGCTCTAAATGAGCAGCATGTGTAGAACTGAACTCCATCAGGAGAAGAAAAGTTTCTCAGATGCAGAATTAAATCTTCTCAAGATGGAAGTGAGACTAGAACTAACAAATGAGGTAGTCCTGGAGCAGCAAGTTAATGAAAATGAACAAACAGTACATGAGAACGAACAACACGCTGTGGATTTCATCCCCCAACTCGAATATGAAATGGTGAACAAATCCCTTAAAGATATTTATGAGGCAACAAAGCTTCACTACCAAGGAATATCATTAGATATAAGACCAAAAATACCAAAACTGAAATGCAGTGCTAATGTCTATGAAGTTGTTGGCAAAATGAACCAAATTATTGCCCCAAACATCTCAGAAGCTACTTTCTGAAGATGTAACGGACTGGTTCACTGCGCTGCAATTGCTACCTGTCAACACCTAGGTTACAAAGTACGGGTGGTAAATGGCACTTCTCTTTCTAAGAAACCTTATGAAAGACAAAATCCACCGGCATGGTTAAAGAAAATTGAAAATCAAATTGCCCAAGCTAGACGAGATATCTCGCATATTGCTGAGTATTTCAGAGACAAAGGAGGAATTTCAAAGATGGTTCGCGCAACTATTCGCTCAATTTTCAGAATATTGGGGATAAAAAGAACACATAAAGACCTGGAAAGTAAACTCAAGGTTGAAGATGAGAGATTAAGACAAAGAATAGCAGCTCTAGGGGCGAGAATAAGAAGGTATAATGAAGCACCGCGACGCAAGAAAGAAAACTCCCTCTTCTCTAACAACCAAAAAGGCTTTTATAGATATCTAGAGTCGAGAGGTATCAATGACAATGACATAAACCCCCCAAGTGCTTCAGCCATGACGGAGTTCTGGTTTCAGATTTGGTCCACTCCAAAGCAACATTTTGATGAAGCATACTTGATACGACAGGAAGAAGAAGCGTGTCATAATATCCCAGAAATGAATGGAGTTGTGATTTCAACAGGGGATGTAAAAAGATCTATAAAGAGAACTCACAATTGGAAAGCTCCAGGAGTAGATGGAATCCATAATTTTTGGTGGAAATATTTGACATGCACTCATGATATATTGGCGAGTCAATTTCAAAATATTTTGCAAGGAACACCAGAATTTTGTACCATGGGTGTGACATTTATGTTACCGAAAGGAGGAAATGCGTCTTGCCCCGAGAATTATAGACCTATTACATGTCTACCCACAATTTATAAAGTTCTCGCCTCCATTATTGCCACCAAACTCGACGAGCATTTGAAAGAAAATGAGCTGCTTTGCCAGAACAGGTTGGTTGTTGGAAAGGAACTCGAGGATGCAAAGAATTATTAATAATAGACAATATTATATCGAAACATAAAAAAGAAAGCGCATAATTTGTCAGTGGGCTGGATTGATTTCCGAAAGGCATTCGATTCTATTCCGCATTCTTGGTTGCTGCGAACCCTTCAACTCTACAAGGTTCATCCCCTATCATACATTTCTTACAACGTGTATGAACAGCTGGCGAACAACACTGCTTGTAATGCGAGGAAATTCGTTACCAGACAGATACTTAAAAATTTGTAGAGGCATTTTTCAGGGAGATAGCCTAAGTCCGCTCTGGTTTTGCCTAGCATTGAACCCTTTGAGTAGGATGTTGAATGCTTCCGGCTATGGGTATGCTTTGAAGAACCCCAAGAAGATCATTTCCCACCAATTATATATGGATGATCTCAAGCTCTATGCTAAAGGGCCAGAACAACTTCGCAGCATGCTGACACTAGTAGAAAGCTTCAGCAGCTCTGTTTGTATGGATCTTGGTTTGGAGAAGTGCGCGATAGTTCACGTAAAGAGAGGTAGCGTCCAGAATACAGAGAATGAACCTCATTTGATGGAAGATTTGAGAATTCAAGAACTTTTCAATGGCGATGAATATAAGTATCTGGGCCTGCAGCACCTCCTAGGAACTGCAGATGAAAAAATAAGAAGACAAATGGAAAGAAAGGTTCTCTCTCGTGTGACGAAAATCTGCAAGTCCTGTATTAATTCGAGAAACAAATTTACAGGAATTAACACCTGGGCTCTTTCAGCAGCATCACATACATTTGGAGTTGTCAAGTGGTCTGAGACATCTTTGCAAGCTTTCGATAGAAAAGTCAGAACACTTCTATCAAAATATCGGATGCATCATCCTCGAAGTTCCACCGAAAGGCTGTATCTTTCAAGACATCATGGGGGGCGTGGACCGTTAAGTCTTGAAGTTATGTGCCGCCAGCAAGAAAAACAGCTCAGAAATTATTTCACTAACAACGAAGCTGAAGCTGCTCCAGGAAGATCACAATCCAAGAGCTCCGAAACCTGTGGACCGAATTGAGCAGTGGAGATCAAATGAACTCCATGGCAGATTTGCTACTGCTCTTCAAAGTAACTCCATGGATGTGAAGAGATCGACTGAATGGTTGAGAACCGCTGGGCTTTTTGGCGAGACGGAAGGATCTGTACTGGCCATTCAAGATCAGGTAGTAGCCACTAATAACTACAGGCGATATATTATGAAAGAGAACATCAGTGACAAGTGTCGCCTGTGTAAGAAGGCCACCGAATCTATCCAACATATCTGCAGTGGATGCTCTCAGTTGGCACAAACAGATTATTTACAACGTCATAATAATGTAGCCAAAATCATCCACCAAGCTCTTGCCAAAAGATCGGACCTGATAAAGGAAAGCCTTACTACAAATATCTACCAGAACAAGTTTTGTCTAATGAGAGAACCAGAATCTTGTGGGATACTCCCATTGTTACAGATAAAACAGTGGAAGCAAATAAGCCTGATATTGTCGTATTCGACAAAACTACTCGTAAGGCAATAATAATAGATATCGCAGTCCCACTGGATCATAATCTGCTGACAACTATTGCAGAAAAGAAAAGAAAATATCAGCCACTCTCAATTGAACTGAAAAACTTGTACAAACTAATAGAGGTAGATATTGTACCCGTAGTTATTTCAACTAATGGGCTTGAGGCTGAAGATTGGAGGATTGTGAAAGAAAAACTCCATCTAAATGATGGGCACCTCAGAACCATGCAGAAGGCCGTGTTGCTGGCAACCACCAACATTGTGCGCAAGGTTCTCTCCTAAATCATTGAAGGGAACCTGAGTACACTGGAGCAAGAACTTCTCACCATCTGTCTCACCATATGTGTTGACGTTCGGTCCTTGAGTTATACTTGAAAACTCCGGAAGAGCGTGAAATTTTGAAATATGAAATATAATAATAATAATAATAATAATAATAATAATAATGGAAGATGGGAATGATAATAATAATAAAGATGGGAATGAGAGAAGCTATGTTCCAATTTGAAGGGACCAACCCAACTATGAGACCAGTGTTACCTAAGATCAATACATCGAGACAAATGGCACGTATTATAGATATCTTGAATTGCGAGGTACTATCAGAGGAAATTGAAATGGCACACAACTTGCAATATCTCCACCTTGTTATATATTGTGCTGCAGTTGTAGTGATAAAATCCCTGGGAATAGACTGTGAAAAACTGTCAGGAAAAAAGCAAAGAGGCCGGATAATGCCATCTTGGGAGAGGCGTCTCGTCAGGAACATCGAAATACTGAGAGGTGATATTGCCCGTATGATGAGTTATGCCAATGGTATTCGATCACCAAAACTCGTGAAGCTGGCAGATCGTATAATAGAAGTAAAACGCATACTCGAAGAGATGAACCTAATACGACAGTACAACAATGCATTGACACGCTGAAACAGAGACTATCAGTATTAACAAATCGATCCAGATATAGAACCAGCAGAAATAGGAGGAAAGATAAAATTTTGTTTGAAAGATCTGGAAAGAATTTTTACAGAAACCTGGGAAGAAAGGAAGAAGACAATTACAAAGGATTATATCCAACACGAGAGCAGGTGAATGATTTTTGGAGTAAGCAACTTTCCGATCCAGCGGAATGTGATGTGAGAGCGAGCTGGATTGGAGAAGAGAAGAAACGCTGTGAACATCTTACCAAGGTGCATTACCAAGAATTTACAACTGAAGAAGTCAGTGAAGTAATCAAGAACCTATTGAACTGGAAAGCTCCAGGACCAGATAAAATTCATAATTTTTGGTATAAAAGATTATGGTGCACTCACACAGGCTGGCTGAATTGATCAATGATGTCATTCAACAACCAGATAAGATGCCAGAATTTCTTACCCAGGAATTACATATCTGATATCCAAAGACCACAAAACAAGAAGATCCAACAAAGTACGGCCCTATTTCTTGCTTGCCAACGATGTATAAAATCATTACATCGTGCCTTTCACAACGGACCCACTGTAGAGACAACGATATTATTGCAGTCCAACAGAAAGGCTGTAGCAAAGGCTCCATGGGTTGCCAAGAACAATTAATCATAGATTCAGTAGTGTGTGTTCAAGCATATGTAAAACATCGCAACTTGTTCATGGCGTATATTGATTACAAAAAAGTCTTTGATTCTGTACCACATACCTGACTGATAGATATACTTAAGATCTATGAGGTTGATACAAAAGTTGTCTCCTTCTTGGAACATGTTATGTCGAACTGGCGAACAAAAATTATCTTAAGTTCTCCTGTTGACAACATCCAAACTGATACAACCAATGTGCGAAGAGGTATTTTTCATGGAGACTCACTAAGTCACCTCCGGTTTGTCATCTGTATGAATCCGCTATCTAATCTCTTGAATTCTACTAAATGTGGATTTGGAATTAAATTGGGAGAAAGAATGATGTATCGCATAAATCACCTTTATATATTGAACATACCCTAACTGCTCAATTATTAGGGATTCGTCGTAACGTGTTTCCAAATTTCTAATAACATGGGGCCAGGAAAAAGGTTACGATAATATTTTAACTATTATTGCTCTGATAAAAACTGAATATTGTCCCGCTAGCTGGTCGATGGGTCATGTCAGAAATAATCGCTATTATCTATTAATATTACCGATCTGCCGTCTATACAGAATGGCGAGGAATCTGAAAACAGAGATTATTTGATCTAGCTACTTATTAACTTGAATTGGCCAATGAAAATCATTTTTATCTTTCTTTCAAAAGAAACTTAATGTTTATTTCTATCAATGTAGCAAATTAAAATGTGAAAACTTTACATTGAGAAACTTTCTTAGGTATGACCTGGTTCGAAACTTATACCGCGATTCTGGTCTTCGCGTGCTCTTGATTGGTGGTTCCTCGAAGAAACGCCTTCCTTTCTTCTATTTGAAGCTCCGAAGTCCCGAAGTCCAAATACCACGAATCTTCTTTTCTTCTTTGAAAACGAACACCGCCGATTAACCGCTTCGCACCACTCAAATATTTGTTCCAGTTCCACTATATTATGTCTGATGCCCGTTCTCACCGTCTATCCAGTGCTTTTATGATTACACAGCAAACAAGTCTCCCAGTTCTATCTTCCGTTCCTAGCAAAAAAATATGCAAAGTCCCGTATCGTTTGTGAACCGCATACATTTGAAAGTTCAAGAAAGATTAGAGTTCACTCGCGAAAAACTCCAAGTCTTATTTTGATGCACAGCAAAATATTCGGAACTCGACACGTTCCCCAAATCTTAGAAGTATCACAAGTTCACTTCTGGTTCTGCTACGAAAATATTCAGAGTCCGAATATGTCCCTTAAGTCCGATTCTTGCTCTACCACACGAAATTATTTCAAAGTCTGAACACGTACTGTAGACCCCCGAAAGTCCTAACATGCACAAATTAATCTATTCGCGAGCGAACTGCTCACCGTCACGACATGCGACAGAATGAATTTTATCGTCCCTTTTAAAACCCACAATGCCTCGCCTTCTATCTTGTTTCGACAAAATGCCCCAAACTTCCGTTTTAATAACCAGTCGACGCTTCTTCAACCAATCCCCAAATCTCTTATATTTCCTCCTACTCACGCCGTCACCTCACAGTCAGATGAATGTTTATCCTGACAACCACGACGTCATTACTAAGGCGCCATATTGCCTATTATTTGCCCTAACCATTTACGACAAATATTCTGTAAATAAACATGTCCCCCTATTGGTATGTCACAATATTGATGATTTGAAGATATATGCTTCGACAAAATCTCAACTTGAACAACTATTGAGTATTGTGAATCATTTTCAAAAGTATTAAAAAGGAGTTTGGCCTGGAAACATGTCGAACATTGAATATTGTACAAGGCAGTGACTTGACAAAAAAGTATATTGAAGGAAGTCCAAGAGGTAGCCTTTGAACTTGAAAATAAACAGTTGATACAAGCGATGTCTGCTGAGGAAACGTACAGATACATGGCAGTGAGACAGGCAAGGCACATTGACCAAGGTAAAATGAAAGATGAACTTGCAGAGGAATTCTTCCGAAGAACCCGAAAGCTCCTGAA
Organism: Teleogryllus oceanicus; assembly: GCA_964035755.1. Classification (NCBI taxonomy): domain Eukaryota; kingdom Metazoa; phylum Arthropoda; class Insecta; order Orthoptera; family Gryllidae; genus Teleogryllus; species Teleogryllus oceanicus. The sequence continues at coordinate 123,862,883 of CAXIVR010000002.1, forward strand.
AACAAAGTTGAATGGAAGAAATATCATAAAAGCTATTAACACCTATGCTGTCCCAGTCTTAAACTACTCATTTGGCATTATTAAGTGGAGCAAAATTGACATTGAGAACTTACAACGGAAAATGAGAGTTTTAATGACGAAAGCACGCATGCACCATCCAAAATCTGCAGTCGAACTGTTGTATTTGTGGGTTAATAAATAATATCACTAGCTCGTAACAATAGCACTTTATTCATCTATAGGATACATTTGATATACTGGCGCGGCACACGCGGTCACAACACCACTCGAGAACCTAAAAGACTCCTGCGCTACCGTTGTGCCGGCCGGCGGGAGAGGGGAAAAGCCGGAGTCAGTGTTACCAACTGACCTAATACATAACATTTCTTCCCTCTTTTAAATGATTCTGGTTACAACTATGGCGAATAACGTAAGGGTGCACGACATATGCGTGTGGATCTGCGGGGTAATAATGGTGTAGGCAGTAAATGAGAAGCTCGGTCTGAATTTCGCAGTGTGACTGGTGTAGCTGGTGTCGGACTGATGCTGAGTCACGTTGCACGAGCAGCTTCTGGCGCCCTCTCAACTGATGCAGTGGTTGCTGGTGTTTAAGAAGTGGTCCGTCGTCGCCTGGGTGTAGTTCCGCCTACTTCGTCGGTGGTCGGTGTCTGGTCCCCTGCGGTCTGCTGTTCTTTTGAAAAATTTCCGAAGTTGGTCGATATGTCGCTTGACCCGTTTTCCCTGGTAGTAGACCTCATAGTGTAGATATCGGATGCGGGCTGCGATGGTACCAGAAAGCCATCTGTCCATGTTCGGGCTTGCCAGATAGAAAGTAGACGGACTGGCCCATTCAAGAAAGCAGAAACGAGAGTCCATTTCTGCCTTTGTTTTGACAGATCTTTGTGCGAACATCTTCGGGTCTTGTCCAGGTTTAGACGTGTTCAAAGCTCTCTTCCAGAAACAGCCGAGATGGGGACTGTCCAGTGGTAGAATGAGGCCCCTTCCTAAATTGTCGGAGAAACTCGTCGGTTGGTCCGCAGGTTCCTTTGGTGGTCTTCATGGCGTGGAGGGCGTCCTTCACCGTTTGGACATACCGTTGTGCTTGGCCACTTGTCGATGGGTGATAGGGCGCTATGAGCTTATGATATTTCACACCCCTGTTCTTCAGAAAGGTCTTGAACTCTTCCGCGATGAACTGTCGGCTGTTGTCTGAGACGACTGTGACAGAGTCCGTACGCCGTGAATAAATCGTCCAACAGAGCAATTGTTGCTGCTGCGTTGTGGAGGTTGTTGGCATGACCTCGAGGCCACTTGCTGTATGCGTCTACAACGATGAGTAGCATAGTATCAGCTACTGGCCCCGCGTAATCGATATGGATGCGCTCCCACGGTGCCCTCGGATACTCCCAGTGGTGGTCGCGGAACTTGGGTGGAGCATGAGCCAGGGCAGCGCATGTGGTACAGGATTTCGCCAACTTTTCGATGTCAGCGTCAATTCCTGGCCAGAAAACGAAGGAATGTGCCATTCCCTTCATCTTGACGATACCCAGGTGAGTTGCGTGCAGATCATTGAGGATGGCTTCTCGCAGTGCAGGTGGAATCACTACTCTGTGTTGAAACATCAGGCAATCGGCAGCAAGTGTGTACTTTGCCTCGGGTGCCTTCAAGTTATGGCGAGCGAGATCTTGGCCTTCTTCCAATAACTTTACAATTCTGCCAAGATGCAGGTCTTTCCTTGTTTCTCGTGCGATGGTTTCCAGCTCTGACGGAAGCTGTGAACCTGGTGAACTATAAACAAATCGAAGTCATCATGTTCCATTGTCTCTTCCCACTGTGCGGACCTGCATTCCGAACCTTATTGACTGTCAGTATCGGCATTCTGGAACAGTAGTCGGCGTTTTGCTTCGATGTTTTGAATACAACGGTGTAATTGAAGTGAGCAAGGTAGTCGCCATAATTGGCCATGCGACTGATGCACAGAATTGGCAGCGACTTCTCTGGGTGGAGGATCTGCGTCAGAGGTTTGTGATCCGTGATGAGTGTGAAGTGGCGAGCGTACAGGTAGTTGAAAAACTTCTGCACAGCCCAGACGATAGCAAGCGCTTTCTTATCAATTGGGGATATCTTTGCTCTGTTGCTGTCATAGTCCGACTGGCGTATGCGATTGGCCGCTCCTGATTGTTGCTGAGCCGGTGGGATAGCACTGCGCCGTGTCCGGCTTTGCTGGCGTCTGTTGCCAGCAGAGGTGTAGGTGGATCGTGGCATAAGGACCTGCGGTGAGATCAGAGCGTTCTTGATATCCTGTTAGGCCGAGTCACCCTCAGGCGTCCACACGAGGGGGTCTTTCAACAGCATATCTCTGAGTGGACGATCCCTCGTTGACAAATTCTGAATGAAGTCGCTGCTTAATATGTAGCTTTTCCCAGGAAAAGCTGGAGTTCTTCTGCGGTCGTCGGTTTCGGCGCGTCTCGTACAGCCTCGGATGTGCGCGTCTGATTTGTGAATACCTGACGCATCGATCTTGTGGCCAAGAGCTTCCAGGACAGGTTCTGCAAAGCTTCACTTGGCTCGGTTGAGCTTGAGACCGTGTTGGCGAAAACGCTCCAGCGTTGCGGTAAGGGCCTGGATCAGATTTTTTAAAGTATCAGCAAAAACTATGTTATCATCAAAAAAACTTACGACATTTTGGAGATTTTGCAGAACCGTATCCATTCTGACGTTGCCAGATGCCAGGAATGTTGCATTACATAGACAGCATCGAGTTGGACGAATCAGACCATGGGTAGGGTGTTGAGTGTGGGCGTGGCTGAATTCTCGTTGACCTCGAGGTGAGTGCATGCATCTCGTAACATCCAGATGACAAAAAGGGTGGCGCCGCGCATCCGATTGAACAATTGGTCTATTTTCGGATTGATGTTCATCGACAATGATCTGCGGATTGACAGTAGGCTTAGTTGCCTGTGATTGTCAACTTCCGTTCTTGTTTACAACGACATGAGTCTTGACGCCTCACTCAAATACTCGACCTCTTGAAAACCGCTGGCGATTTTGGCGTCGATCTCTTTCGCATAAGCATCTCTCAGGGCTACAGGCACGTCTCGTGCTCGAACGAACGTAGGCGTGGCTCAGGTCTCTGGTGCATCTTCGCTGGAGGCCTGATAGCTTCCCGCATGGATATCACTGAAGACGTTCTGGTATCGGTGGATGATAACGTCAAGTTTTGTTGGTCCGAGGTCGACAGCTTGGGCGGCGTCAGCTGGCTTGTCGGTGGAAATGTGGTGCGCAAGGTTCTGCTCCTGCACGATGGCTCTCGAACATTTCCGAAGTCGATTTCGTGCTTGAACTCTTTGATCCATTCCGGCCCAGGAGCGTGTCGAATTCGCCGTCCTCCAAGTAGAGGTCGAGCATCTTCGTCGTAGCTCCATGTAGCTGAACTCGGGCGAAACCGATGCAACGAATAGGATGGTGTGAGTAACTCACGAACGTCGGCCTGTCTTACGCAACTGAAATTGGGGATGATGGTGCCAAACTTCTTTGACCATGATCGCGCAAGGAGAACCCGATCGAATTCCATGTCAACTATAGTGCCTTCATCTGTACAGCCAATATTTCACGCCTGAATGATGGTACCGATGCGATTACCTCGACTTTTAACACGTCGATCTGATCAACTGGGTCGTCGGATTCGTAGACCTGGTTAGCAAGCGAACGCGACCTGCATACTCGCTGATATGCCCTTTTTCCGCACGTATAGCACCGGCGTCCGGACTCTGACTGACCACGGGCGAGCTCCCACACCCCGCGCATCCTGTTGGTTCTCGCGGGTGACTGGCCGTCATGCTGCGGTCGCCAGTCAGCTTGGCGGGGTCGTTGCTGGTTTCCTGGCCTTTGATTGCTGTTCTTCCGTGCCGGTGGTTTCTCGCCAATCCGGTTTGTGGTTCACTTCGAGGATAACTCCGGATTTTTAACTTCGTCGGCCGTGTTTCGTGTAGCTTCGTGTGCGCACGCTATCTCGTACCGCGGCAAACTCTGGTTTCTTGGCATAACCTCATCGCACTTGTCCCTGATTCTACGCCTTTAAGCAGTTGTCTCGATTAACATGCGGTCTAAAAATGTTCCATACTCACAGTGCGCGGCCTCTTGTCTCAGCCGGAGGGTGAAACTGGCAATCGATTCTCCTGCCTGCTGCGACATGCTCCGAAATCTTATGCTTTCCGCATATTTTTATGCGCTGATATCATAATGACTAATCAGTTTGGACTGATGTCGTTGTAGGAAGGTTCGGGTCGATGGGACTTACGAGTATCTTCAACGCGTCGTTCAGTTCGGCGTCCAGTAAACACGTGCGTACGACGCGTGTTCATTTTCGGAACCTAACTCATATTGAGCGCCCAGGTGAATCGTGAAAAGTCACCACGGTGGTCCCATCGGCGCGGCATGCTGGCATCGCGAAACGTGGTACTCGTGAACGCGCGCGTTGATCAGCATCTAACTACCTTAATCACAAACATTCTCTAATGGTTTTGATGAACCGAATGCATTCATTTCAATTTATTTACTGGACTTATTTTATGGATTTATTTATGGATTTGGATTTCATTTATGGACTGTTTCTTTCCTCTGATGTTTCAAAATGAGAAACATATTGTAATCGGGACAGTCGCCCACTGTGGCAACGACTAATTATTTATTTAAAATTCATTTTCAACGCATGTTAAATACGTGTTGAAATACGCGTCGCAGAGCGGCTAGAATGCGACCATTTACCGTTACCTGAGCGCAGAGGCAGAGGCATCCGCCCGTCTTTGTTAGCGAGGTCTGGCGAGGGCGCCGGTGACGTGAACAACATTTCCAGCGCCGCAGACCCGGCCTGCCGAATTCGGCGAAATGCGACGGAGCAGTTTCCGTTGCAGACGCTACGTTGACAGAGCCATCATTGGCCACCCGTGTCGCATGATGTCGCGGGTCAATAGACGCAAGGGCGAGGCGTAATCACGTGACACCGTCTGAGCCGCCCAGCCCCGCGGAACGAAACATTGGCTTCTTCTATTCTGAACCGCGGTGGAGTGTAGGCGCTCTCCCGGAAGGCAGGAGCATAAGTACTTTTGGCTTCGGCCACGTCCAAGTTCACGCGTAGTAAGTCTTAGCCTCGGATGAGTGAGTACGCTCTGCCGACCCGGTCACGATAGTTACGAGCCCGTAAGCAGCAGGGACCGCCGCTATTCCCGGCGCCGGAATTAACGCGCCGTCGACTGCTGCCACATATCGTGAGGCCAGGGTTCACGCGCAACGCACCGCGAGCCTCTCAGCCGGTTCCCCGCTCATTTCCGGAGGTGAGACGGCTCCAGGGACGCGAGCCGCCATTCCGACTCGTGACGCTCGTGACCCCACCAGCGCCGGCGCGACGAAGCGTGCCCGTCCGGGCAAGCTGCTGAGGCGAGAGATGGGCGAATGACCCATTGAGGCGCCTCTACTATGTAATTTAGCTGTAAGTTAGCGTGTAAGTCTCTGTTTTAATGTATCCGGCTTCACCGGGATTTTAATACCAATTGTGTTAATTAAATTCAAGTTCCAATGAGACACCTCTTTATTGTGTAGTTCTGCATGCCAACGCCCACGCCATGCATGTTCCTGACAGTTCTTTGAGTGGGGGGCAGCGGGCAAAGCTGGGACCTTCAATTGGCTCCAGGCGATAAGGTAGGTCGAGGTCAACCCTGAGAGCACCCCACCCACGTGGCACTGTGTTCCAACTATGGTCACTGAGCTCGTGGGATGTTATAATATTGTAACAATCTAAGATCCCCACGAACAATTTAGATGCAAAGAACAAACATAACAAGGAATGGCATGAGTAGGAGATGGAAAAACAGAAGAAAGCGGTGTCGCGCACTAATAATTTTTTATAAATTAAAGAAGACGCGACAAAATCCCGATTTGGACAAAACGAATCAATAACATTCATTTAGAGGAACATTTCAAAAGTTATCCGAAGCAAATCGCATGAGGGGTTTAAAAGATATGAGTGATTTTGAAAGTACACTTTTGACGATATAACTAGGAATTTACAGCCATAGTTATCATAAGAAAGGTAATGTAAAGGTGCGTTTTTTCCCTAAAAATTAAGAGAACGCGTTAAACGATTGAAATGAAACTTTCTGGATTAACAAAGGAAATCACGCGGATAATTATAACATTACTCGCAACTCTGAAAAATATGGAGGAGCTGCAGTAGAGATGCAAATTGAAATTGTATATTTGGAATTTTTACGAGAGAACAATGATGCGTCGCGCTGACGTCACAACTACGTCAAGACGCCGAGCGACGGAAATTAAGCACTTTTGCGTTAATAAACATTAGGAAATCGTAAAAGAAATAGTAATAAGATGTAAATTGATAATTAAAAGTAGTAATAAAGAGAAATAGCCTGGAAAGGACAGAATTAAGTAAAATGGTATGATATTTTTGGTAAAGACACGTAAGCGATCGGTAAATGTTCCAGAAAAAAGTTGAAGACACAACGCAACAATGACCGAGAGGATAATGTGTAGCGAGCTCGAAGTCAGACGTGGGGAACAACGCTCCGAAAAAAGATAAAATTTTAGTATGCAATTGTGTGAGAAACACGGTGAACATGAATGGATATAGTGAGTTTAGGCAATGATGTTCGTAATAACAATGCGTAACGCGGAAATATTTTATGTGTCACAGTATATTCAATAATAGGACATTTTGGAGGAAATATAGCACGCGATAGACAGATAATCGCGTTACTAGTTGCGTAATGAAAATAGGATGATAGGGGAATGAAAGGACATGCTAAGAAGATATTAGCGAGTTCAAGAAATTGTTGGTAATGTGTGGGGTGACGGAGAAATTCTGCGGGAGGATGGATTTGGAGGATGCTGCGTAATATACAGCGAGGACGGCGCGCAACAATGGTTTGCTGCGGATTACAGCGTTTTCGGCCAAAGGGAAGTTCATGAAACTTTGTTTTTTTGTTATGAAATTCACATTTTGAAGGAGAAGAAAGATTAAAATTAGCTTCTGTACAAGATCAAGTTTTGTCTTAACGTAAAAATAGATTCAATAGATATACAGGCAGAATGCGCATTCGGGTGTGAATGAGTTTATTTATAATTGGAAGTATGAATGGAAATATTTCGGATTTTGTGTCATGTAATTTAAGTGTATTATATCGTTGATGTGTTTGTGTGTTTATTTTGTTTGTCGTTAAGTGTTTTATGTGAGTCATGGGAGAGCGACAGTTTCAGTTGGTATATATTTCAACTGAAATAACGAACTAGCACAGGAATTAAAGAAAATAAATAACGGCGAACATCACTTGGTTCGACATTAAATTAATTATTAGTTTAATTGTTGCATGTAGCTAGTTAATGACCTACGCCCACGTGCCCGAATAGTTGTTAGATCCTGTACAGGTCAGCCACAGCCTCACACCCAGATTTTATGTGTAAGTAAGAAAATATCGGAGGTTCTGGTGGAGCAGCTAGTCGACGGGCAACCTTGGAGTGGAAGCTGAGTATAACCAGGGCAATTAATAAGAGCGGGTTTTGGTTATTATATTGGCGTTGTAACGCCGGGCGATTATAAAGATTATAGTTGTTTTATAAGAGGAGGACGGTCCATTACAATATGTACAATGATAGTGCCCTCTGACGGCACACAAAACAAAGCATAGCAAACAAACAATACCCTTAATATTAAAACACACACACAAAAAATGAACATTCACACTGAAAATTAGATAGTACAAAATTACATACGAAAATACATTCATCCACACCAAATGCGCGTTCTGTCGTTTCATATTGTTGACCCTCTTATTCTATAATGAATTAACAGGACGTGGTCTTCGACAGATGCCTTTGAAGTTGCCAGATAAAAAAAAGTACCCATGCATCACTTCCCTGATACCGGATGAACACTGCAACATGCGGCCATATCACGCGTCGCCGTCGGCAATGGTACCGTCTCAGTTTTCGCCAGTTCCCAGGACCACGAACTCACATGGCTAAGAAAACCACTACGAAACGTTTTGCGATGAAACGCAAAGTTTTCACTATATTTAAAGTTCCCGCAGCGAAGAGAGACTGTTTCGTTACGCGAACCAAAATAAAATAATCTGTTTGTATTAGCTTTTACTGTCCGGAGCACGCTAAACTTTGTGTTGCAAACACTGCGACAAAATGTCCGCGACCATCGTTCAAAAGTGCCACCGCGTAAAATTAATGTCCCCGTCGCTTTTACCCGTAAATTATTTGCCCTTACTTTCGAATTCATTCACCCGTTTGTTACAACCTTTTCGTCCGCATCAAAATATCTCTAATGTTTTCAAAGTCCACTTCCGGACAATAATTTTTAAAATGTTACATTACGCTTACACGGAGGCTTCACCAACCATACAACACTGCAATTTTTTCTCGTCTGTCGAGTATTGTTGTCCACTATCCTATATAGATTTTTTCTTGAACAAGCGCCGATCGCTCGCCCGTGACCACAGACAAGATTACAGAATGTTTTTTAATTTTCTGGTTTTAAACGTTCTTAGGCCTTGTCACCGGTTCTCAATACTGTCTATAATTTCTCTGATAATTACTGCACTATCTATTTTTCCTTTTATTGTCTTAAATTACATCCATAAATGTCATTAAATACAAAATTTTTAGTTCGATATTGCGTCGTGACGTCACTACGATGCGTCTCTTGTTTAATATGTATTTTTATTATATTTTTTTACATTTAATTTTAACTAGATTTCTAGGTGTTTCCCAAAATCGTGATTAGTCTTGAAAACGTTCATAAATTTCGCTTCGTTGTTCTGTAAAGTTCCAGCCCGATCCCTTCAGGCGTTTTCGTAATATTTATTAGAAACTATATTCTTCCTCAACTTTACCCTAACAACAATGGTCTCCATGTTCACGCTTTTTAACTTGAAATGTAAGACTACGATTATCTTCAAAATTTTGTGAACCCATCGCCCGATTTTGCTGATTGTTCTTTCTAACAATTCTAATTATTATGCTTTATTGAATATTTATGTTAAATTTGACTTTCTTCCGCGGATTCGGTTAATTTAGAAAAAACGTTCGCGCGCGGTGCTGCCGTCTTCTGTCTTTTTGAATATAAATCTTTACATTTTATTGGAAAGTCTTTATTCTCTGGAACACTAAATTAACGCAATGATCGCAAATCATTACACTAGCCTCACACTGGCTTCAGAAAATTTGCCCAAAAGACGGCTACTTGACACAGCTATTTATCGTATACATGCCCAGAAAAGACATCTCTCGGAGGCCATGGGACATTCGCATTGTGACCACGGTGGAAATGTTGAAGTACTGTGACTTCGTGGTATCTCGCGTGGATTGTTTTGAATGTTCAATCTCTCGATACAGCTTATTCCGTGTTCCAATCTCTCAGGGCAAGGAGGTTACAATATTATAACCTCCTTGTCTCAGAGAGTAAAAGTACTTTATATTTCCTATTCCTTCCTTAAGACCTGACCAGGATCTGAGACTGAATCAGGACTGAATGAACGTGAGCGTTTCTTGGCGTTGTAGCGTTACAGGTACTGGCTTTGTTGTTGATGTGGTGGGTGAATGATTGCGTGAAATTTGTTGGGTTAGCTTAGGTCTTATTAATAGAAATTTGTCTATAGATCAAACAGTGTGGGGGAAATCAGAATATTATATGTGATGAATTTGTAACAGCGAAGACACTTTCGATCTGTTGCCGGAGTAGTACTATTATTCTGAACACCCGATATATTTTACATCGGGCGTAGCTCGCGCGGTAGGTGGAAAAAAATATGATAAAATAAATTGGCATGGTACTATTTGGTATTTTTTCTTTTTATGAATATGAAAGTGAAGATTGTGTAATTTAATACTTAGTATGAAGTGATATAATATATTGTTTATTTGAAAAGGCACAGCACACACTATTTTAATTATATTTACTTGAATATTTTGTTCATTTATTAGTGGGAGAGAGATTGTTTTATATTTGTGTCTAATTAAAATAAGTTGCTTGTGTTTATTGCTTTCATTAGGATACAAGCTTTTAATCTTTTTTTTTTTTTTAGTTTAAACAATATGATCTGTGTTATAAATTGTGTTACAGGTTGTTATAAATTGTTTCATTTTAGGTCGTGCAATATGACGATAACAAAAACACATAGACCAAGATGTTTTTTGGATGTGGAAGTTGGTGGCGAACCGATGGGACGCATAGTTTTGGAGCTATTTTCAGATGTGTGTCCAGTCACATGTGAAAATTTTCGAGCTTTGTGCACTGGTGAAAAAGGTTTAGGAAAGACTACATCTAAGCCCCTTCATTACAAGGGCGTGATATTTCATCGAGTAGTTAAAGATTTTATGATACAAAGCGGTGATTTCTCTGTTGGAAATGGCACAGGAGGAGAATCTATTTATGGCGGAACATTTGCAGGTGTGTGAATTTAAGAACTTTTTAAAGTTTTATATTAAATGTTAGTACTAAGCACATCCTCTTGTATATTTACAGATGAAAATTTTGAAATGAAACATGATAAACCTTACCTTTTGTCTATGGCCAATAGAGGAAAGGATACAAATGGTTCACAGTTTTTTATGTAAGTAATACAACTTTTTGGTTAAAATTTGCATGCTGATTGTATGAGTAGCTTTTGTGTTATATTTATATAATTGATAATTATGTTTTTGGTCTGAAAATATCTGAGGAGAGGCAATTGGCATTATTTTGAATAGTCAAGTGCTAATTTCATTTATAGCCTTCTTGTTTAGTGGCCTTCATTGTTATATGAGAATTGAAATTAACAAGCAGATTCCTGTGTGTTGGTGCATGGAAGGCACAGATTACTGTGTGTTGCAGAGAACAGATTTTTTGTTTGTGGGGTTGGGCCAGTGCAGAAGATGGGCAACATTTATTGACATTGTTTTTCTAAATTTTCGTAATGCAGATTTTCATTTGCTCTCCTCAACCCTGTGCTATGCTGAATGATGATTTCGGGGATTCTTTTACTCAGTTAAGGATTCAACAATTTTGAGAAGTGAAGGGGAAATAATGTTATGAATGAAAGTTCTCTGGAACCTATGATTTGTGTTTTTGTACCTATACTTATGGTTTAGGTCTGAAGGTTATGAAAGGCATCTGTCAAATAACTTGAAAATAAGGTTTCAGAAAATAATTGAAATAGAAAGATTTTAATGGAAGTTTTAGAATCTCTTGTTGAATGTACATTAGTTAACGCAGAAGAGTGGAATGCTGGGACATTAAAAACGAAGTGCAGTCAAGTGGCTGATTGTAATAATGTAAGTGATGGACCCTTAAAAGGTAGCACTGAATGACTATCCACTTTTTTGTTACTTCTTTTTGTACCCCTTCTTCCTTCATGTGTCATCCTTTACCCTGTGATGTATTTTGGACATATGTGTTTCTTTTGTAATTTTCACTCCAGTCCTATGTGAAAATTCAATTAATTCTATGTTAGTGTGTTGTTTAAAGCACATTCAACTATGTTGTTTGACAATTGATAACTATGACCACAATAAATGGATTATTTTAATTGTTTGTTGTTGTAATCTCTTATGTGTAGTGTAAACTATCTTATAATTGCATTGTTATATTGTTCTGATATTTTTCCCTCTTGATTATTGCTGTTGTTTCTAACGTACATTCACAACTGATCAATTAAACAATTTGAATGTGCTAATGCAGATTGTTTCATTGTGAGATTTAGGTTTGGAACATCATGTCCTTCTGTAACAAGGATTAAAGTTGTTTTCGATGATTGAAACAGTTGTTTCATCTTTTACATCTTCTATTGTATTTCCACTATGATTTATTACAGTTAATTTGTTCAAACTTTTGCAAAACATTAGAATTGCTTTTCTAGATTTGTTATAAAATAACTGAAACAAGATTGCGGGAATTTTTTAATTACAATGAGATATTGCAAATTCTTGATTTATGCAACAGTGATGAAGAACATAACCTTATTCTGGAGGTATATTTTGGTGGAAGACATTGACAGTGTCTTGGAAATGGTAAACAATGGCCTGAAGATAATGAACTATTTGGTTATGATGGTGACAAAATTGAATCAAACAATGAGTCGAATATGTTTCAAAGCGAAGGAATGGCAAATTTTCTACAGTTTTCCTTGTTTGGAGTGTAGACTATAATCCTCATGCACCCATTGATAATAAATATGAATTTGGAAAGGTTATGATACATGACATGGATGTACTTGAGAAAATGCCAAAGCATATTCTTATTTTATTGGCAGAAATGAACTGGACTGGGTTGTTAAAAAAATCATAATTCCTGGAACCATGTGATATGCTCCACAGAAGACAAACCTTTTAATAAATCTTTAGAAAATCAAAAGTTTTCTAGGGATGAATTAAAATGAAGTAGTAAGTTACCTCATGCTTCCTGCATTCAGAAAATACTGATCTAGTGATCCTGATTTTAGGTGTATCTTATTTGTCATAAATTATAACATTTCAGTTTGAAGATATTTGTATGTTTTTACATTTTTCTGACAACAGTGTACAATCAAAAACTGGTAATAATTAAATTTTTCAATTTAAAAGCATTTTGACATTCCATGTCTATGAAAGAAAAAATATCAAATTTGCAAATGAATATTAATGCCCCCTTAAAATATATAGGGACAAATTTTCCCTCAATTTTGAAATTTTTTTCATGTATAATTTTTCAAATAAATACATGTATGATATCGTAGGCTTCCGCGGCCAGAGTTATGATCTGGGCTGTCCGGTGAGCGCACTCTCAGCCTTGCGCGCGCACCGGACAGCCCAGATCATAAATAAATGTTATATTTTTATCACATTGAATCTATTTTGCAAAGGGAAATGTATTTTCATTGATTATTTTCTTTAATTGGTCTTGTGAGTTTGCAGTGTCTTTTTTGGGGGGGGTGGCATTTGTAGGTGAAGTGAGTCGTTTCTTACAATTTGTCTTGTGCAGAATTAAATTAATTTAAAATGTAGTTATCCTCTACAGATACGGGTAAGAAATAGTAAATGAGTCAATTAAAGACTTGGAAATTAAATAGAACTAAACAAAATTACTACTGAATGGATTTTATAAATTGCTTAGGTTATGGAGAACTATGCTAGCAGTGTTGTATTTCTGTGTAGTTATGGTGCACCGCAGCAGGGCGGGACATGGTGAAGCCTGTGGCGGTTCTGGTGCCTCCTGGCTTGCTCTAATCATGTTTTGTTGTTATAGTACAACGCAACCAGCCCCTCACTTGGATGGGTAAGTAATTTTTTGAAAACAATTTCATCCTTTAAGATTGAATAAAGTTTTTTTGGATTATATATTACAATTGTATTTTTTTTTTCAGTGTTCACGTGGTGTTTGGACAAGTTATATCTGGACAAGAAGTGGTGAGCAACATTGAAAGCCTTCCTGTAGACAGAGTGTGTCGACCATTACAAGATGCCAAAGTTGTGAACTGTGGAGAACTTGTACTGAAGATTAAAGCTAAAGTAGCACATGGTAAATATTTCAAACTTTCTTTCCCCAAATAATTTTTATGGAAGATGGTATTAGAGTGTAAGTAAACTATGTGACATTGTTCTTCCCTACTTGCAAATTGACTCTCAAATTGATTGTTGCACTTACTAACTTGAGAAAAGAAAGTATTGTAATTGTGCAAGGGAAAACAGTGAATTTTGGACACAAAATCTTTTATTGCTGGGACCTGGTAACGAAAAAGTGGATAAATCCAGTAGTTAAATATAGAAAAAAATTCCTCTAACACATGGTGTAGCCTGCATTCATGTTTTGTGCGTCTTTCATACTGAAAAATTGATTGATGGCAAAATGTCTCTCTGCACATCCTTAAGCATAAACTTTTCTTGCCAAAATTGATATTCCGTAATAATTCTGACTGATGTCGCGGCTCCTGGCTTTTGAAACTGATGTTTTAATTTTGGGGGGTACTTTACATGAAGCCCCCTGGAAATTTTCAAAAAAAGGCTCAAAATTTTTTAATTAAATTTTGTTGTTGGGTTGTGCAAAGGATGTTTAAGAGAATGATGCAGGTCTCATTTTCGTTAACATTCCTGATTTTTCCAAAATTTGCAAACAAGTTTTAAAACTGAAAAATTGAAGATAGAGCCTATTGACACAGGGCCGATTGCATAAATGTTCGATATGGAATCCTTATGTTTATGGCTTCTATATAAAAGTCTCTAGAGACAAAAAGTGTTTCTAGAACAATCAATAAGACTTATGGAACCTCTAAAGCTTTCCATATCTTATGGGTCCTGAAACAGTTCTACAAATGTTTATAAATTCTACAAATAAGCAACATGGTGGCTCTGTGCACTGCTACAAACAGCTGTTTGAGGTTATAGGTTCTTGGCGTTTGTGTTGTATTTTCATGTATTTTTATTTGGTGTGTAGTGTGCGTTTTAGGTGTGATGTAGTGTGTTGAATATTTGTGAATGCTATAGTCACACATTTATTATGTGTGTAATATTGTGATGAGAAGAATTAAATTTGTTATGATAATACGTTTATATATGCTATATTCTCTTCCTTTTTTGAATTCTTTTTCTCCTAGCTGATATCAAACAACTTGAAAACTTTATTTCATGGAACTAATAAACTTTCTTCAACCACAAGGAATTGTATCCCGTGCTTACGTGTGGCATTCAACCCCTTTTAAAGATAGATACGTTTGTACATGAGCCATTCCACGTAAAATCGTACAAGAGTTGACATGACTTTTTTTAAAATGTACAATAAATTTTTTCTTAAATCTGGACATCAAAGAAAGAGACGGTGTTTTTTTATTTCCCTGAAAATTGATTATTTGTGTAGTTATGCATATATTAAATTTCGGAATTAACACGTACTTCACAAAATATGATCAGTTGTTCTGAACGTACTTAATATAAAAATTCTTAATTTTTTTCATTTTATACTTTTAAATGTGTATTTTATTCCTCTGTAAATACATTTTTCAAAAATACATATTTCATTTAAAAATTTTTTTTCAAAAATTAAAATTTCTATATAAACTTGATGAGATAAAAACTTTTAGAAAATATAAGCGTATTCCTTGTTCAATTTTTTATACAATACACTAAGAAGAAAAGTGAGCACTCCACACGTACAGTTCTTTAAAAAAATCAATTTTAAGTATGAGGGTGTGTTCTGCTTACCCCTTGCACTAACGAATTGAGTTTGGACAGTCTTTGATCTAAGTACTGAAGAACTAAAAAAAAAAAAAAAAAAAAAAATTACTGTCTGTCTGATTAGAGTTTCAAGAATTATTAGAATTGCAGATGTTCACTCTGCCTTCAGAATCTATGGGTGGCAGCAAAACTAATTCAAATACGAACCATTCTACGTCAAATCGCACAAGAATTGACACAGCTTTTTTAAATATATGATTATCATGATTAAATATATGAAATCATACATAAAAAAGAAATACATGTTTCTTTATTTACCTGAAAATTGGTTATTTGTATAATTATGCCTATATTAGATTCCCGGTCGATGCAAAAATATAGTTGTAGCTTTCCTTTAAAATTGTCCCAGTTTCTGTAGCTGTGTGACAAAGAAAAGCTGAAGCAGACGGACCTTGCTAGTTATGTGAAGAAAATACATCATGTTCGGCTCATGTTGCTCTTACCCCCAGCAATGGGAATGTAACTTGGCCCAGGCAAGGGGGACATCGGTAACTGACCAGCAAAGTCTGACTACTGACTTAAAATGCCAAATACATACATACATGCCTGTATTAAATTTTGAAATATATGCATGCTCCTCTAATTATGAAATATTTTGATATATAAAAAATATAAAAATTTTATTTTTTAAAAGTTTTATTCCAAATTTTTTAAAAAAAAATATAGGCATATTTCTTATTAAATTTTATACAAAACACAACAAGAAATTGGTAGGCACTGAACACATACAGATCTAAACATCTATTGTAAGTATGCAGATGCATGCTTATTGCCCTTGCACTAACGAATTGTGTTTGATCATTGATACAAGTGATGAAAAGAATGACCTCTGCTTGATTAGGGTTTTAAGAAATATTAGTAACTCATATGTTCACGCTGTCCCCGAAAGGGATGAGTGGCAGCGAAACTAATTCTACTATTGCTTTTCGTTGTGTCAGCGAAACTAATTTTACTGCCGAGTCCCTTAGTGTCCTAAGGATGGGGTGCCCTCGTGACCTTGCTCATGAAATAGAACAGACCCCATGTCAAGGGCATCATTCCAATACGCGTCATATAAACGGAAGAGTGTTAGAGTTTGTTCTGTGAATCGTGCTTACACTGTGCAACATGAGCGGCGATCACCATATGGGATACGACAGATGTTTTAATCTATTTAATATTTCTGATCATGATTTTAAGAAAAAAATCTGGAAGTCGCGTAAATCACTAGTTTCTAGTGAAACTTGATTTAGAGGACTCATTAGATTGGCGAATTTGTGATTCATGTTGAACAAAAGGGAGTCGGTTTCCAAAAGTGCTTTTTGTTAGGTGAAGAGTGTGTTGAGATCAGTGGCTCCTGTGGCATTAACGAAAGTAGTGGTAAGTCCAGTGAATATAGCGAAAACTGTGGAAATCAGGGAAATGACAATTTAAGCTTTTCAGATAGTTCGTCAAGTGTGTGTGAAATTAATTTAGAGAAAATAAACAAAAGTTTAATTGCTATAGGATATACCCCTGTAAAGAAAAGAAAATTGCAACCAAAACCATATCCCAATGAGAAATTTCAGATAGTGTAAAGTGCTACCACATAATTTTTTTTACACTAAAGATCCTTTGCTGTCAATTGAAAAACCAGACAAGAAAGGCATTATTAACAAACTTATTGATTCCTTTCACTCAACAGATCACAAGACATTGAAAATTCAAATTTTGACAATTTTTGAAAGTTAAAGATATTTGAAGTGGGTAATGAGGGACCAGACAATTTTGAAATATCAGTTATACGTGAGTCAAGAATCCATCATTTAATAACCAAATACTATCATTAAGCTTTACCACCTCAAAAAGTACTTAAATTACTGCTACATCCAAGAAACCCGTCGCCAGTAACACAAGAAATGCGTCTGTTTCAGCAATGTACCATAAAAAATTAATTGGTACGCACATTGGTGTCTGTTAAAAATTAATATTTCTTAAAGTTGCTGAGATCCCACTTTAATTTTTTCTGGAGTTAACAATACTCTAGTGTGTTTATTAATATTTAAAAAAAATATTTAAGCCATTGAATTTACAAAAATATTAAATTTTAAAAATTAAAATTTTATTTAACAATTGAAAATTTGGGAAATTAAATATTTTGCAAAATTTCAAAAATGTGTAAACATATTTTCAAGTTTCGAATTGAATTTGAACAGAGTATCTATAATTAGTGTATTCAAATATGTGATATTTTTAAGTTAGTGATGCACATCATTTTTAACAAATTTTATCATGTAATATTTCTGAAAATAATAAAAATAGAAAAAAATAAAAATACATGTGTCAGCTCATTTGATCCATAAAATAAACTAAAAATAATTAAAAATATGAAGGTCAAATTTTGGTATTTTTTGTTTGATTTGACGTGGAATGGCTCACGTGATACAATATGGCCAGAATATGTCATGTACTGTTGAATAAATGAGTGCAATGAAAGAAAAGAATAGTTTTTCTATCTATCTTTTGTTCGGATCCCAACATATTGCTCTGTATTCTATTATCGGATGAACAAGCGATAAATAAGCAATTTCCTTTGAGTTCACTGTACTTTTTGTTAAGATGCCCATTACAAACTGAAGAGATCTCCACGCTTTTATATATATATATATATATATATATATATATATATATATATATATATATATATATATATATATATATATATATATATATATATATGTAATGTATCTGTTTTTCTATTAGTTAGAAAATAATAACACGAATTTGTTGCTCTGCAATAACAAAGATTCTTTTTATTGCTTCATACAAAAAGGTATAACACTTTTATTCTAATCATTAATCTTACCTGCAATAACAAAGAAACAACATTCAATGTTATTATTCAATTAGTAGTTTCTTGATAAAGCTTATTATCTTTGCGACCTTATGTCGTGATTGTCATATGTCTCAATCAATAACTTTTTTCAACATCCACGCGTGCGCTCGCTCGAGATCTGCGCTATCGATCCGCTCATCATTCGATTTAAGCTCCAAACTCAATTAGATTAGGATACCTCCTTACATCTTCCCCAAAATGAAGGTTTTGTACAAAATTTTGTGCGAAATTGTATAAAGATAGAGCTATGTTCTCAAACCTGTTGATCCTTAATTTTTTTCGGTTCATTCGGTTGCCATTTTCGATGAGAGATGTGAAATAAATTTGATTCTGATTTTTTGTGTCCTGTGTCAATTTCACAAATTGATTTTGATATTTTCTTCTGAATCTTGTAGGGTCCAATTCTCAATTCATCCAATTTTTTTCGGTTCATTCGGTTGCCATTTTCGATGAATACCAGGTCTCCAGCATTGAAGTCATAGTCTTTCCTGTTTTTGTCAAATAATTTTTTATTGTATTCGTGGTGTTTAATACTGTTCTGTAGGGCAATTGTTCTATCATTCTCTAGATTATTAGCATTTTTATTTTGTATCAGTTCATTTGGTAATATTGAGGTATCTTCACCTATTAGCAAGTATTTTGGGCTGAATCCAGTTACTGTGTGTTCAGTTTCATTGTATTTTTTTACACAATTATGTGCTACATTTGTCCATGCATACTTTTTTTCTTCATTTATTGTACATCTAATTTTATTCACTAAGGTTTGATTAAGTCTTTCATTTAAACCATTAGAGAATGGTGCGTTAACCGCTGTAAAACATAGTGATTTCTTCTTTATAGAAAATCTTTGAAATCTTTGGAGTTTATGCCTGGGTATTGATCAGTCAGAAGTATTTTGATATTATGATCTTTAAGTGCCATTTCCGTTAGTTTGATGAAATCAGATGAGTTTTGTGTTTTTGATGTTAATATGTAGGCAAATCTTGTGAAGTGATCCACAAGAAGATGTAAATATTTTTAGAGGATCGTGAACCACCGAATCCACCAATCGTGCAATGGAAACTACATCAAAGGTCTTCGTGCAGGACCAAGATGTGACATCAAACCAATTTTGTCTTGTCCTCTTGATTTGTTTTTTATACACACTTCACAGTTTTTACAACATTTTTTTATGTTTTCTGAAATATTTTTTGATGTATAATGAGGTAGTATTTTGCTTTGCATTTGTTTCATCCCTATGTGGCAAAAATGTTTGTGTATGTTCATAAACTTCTTACAAAATTCTTCTGATAATATGATTTTTTCTTTTTTTCTCATTTTTTTGTAATACAGGTTGTCTTTAAAAGTTAGTCTGTTTTTGCTAGTTTTTATATCTTCGTTTTTTTTTTGATCCTCAATAATCTCTTTTATTGTTATTAAATTCACAGTTTTTAAATTATCATCTTCATCTTCATGAGGTTCTAGTACTGGGTTTCTGCTCAAACAGTCTGCTTCTAAGTTATTTTTACCTGATGGTATATTATTTCAAGTCATATTGTGATAAATAGTAGGTGAGATCACCTAATTCTTCATCTGTTCTAGATTTGATGTTCATTTTGTTTAATGGTTTATGATCTGAAAATACTTTGAAATGTCTGCCTATAAGCCAGTGTTGCCAATACTTTAGTGATTCTTTTATTGCTAGGGCTTCCAAGTAAATGGCTTTTTCTTTTTGTGATTCGTCAGTTTCTTTGAAAAATATGCTACTGGTTTTTCACTTTTTGGATCATCATGTATTTGTGGTTGTTTTAATACGGCTCCCATGCCCAGTAGACTTGCATCTGTGTATATATGTATGGGTAGGTCTGGATCAAAAATAGCTAAGACTGGTTGGGTGCAGAGGAAATTTTTCATATATTCGAAGACTTTTTGACATTCCTCAGACCATATGAATTTTTGTCCTTTTCTCAATAGATTATGTAGTGGTTCGAGAATTAATGAAATCTTGGGTATGTATTCATTGTAGAAATTGATTTTTCCCAAGAATTGTCTCACATTTTTCTGATTTTTTGGTACAGGAAAATTTTGTATTGATATCAAGTTATCTTTATTGGAGAGATTGAGTTGTGTTTTATTATGTGTCCTAAATATTGCACAGAATCCAGTGCAAATGTGCATTTAGAAAGTTTTAATCTGAATCCTTCTTTCATTATTGCTTCCAGTAATTGTGATAGATGGCCAATATGTTCTTCGAAGGTTTTAGAAAAAATTAATATGTCGTCTATGTAATTCACTGTAAAAGTTGATAATTTATGTTTCCTTATTATATTGGTGAGGATTCTTTGAAAGATAGCTGGTGCTGTTTTTAATCCAAATGGCAGACATGTCCATTGAAAATGACCTTCTTGTGTTACAAATCCTGTTTTTCTTCTATCTTCGATTCGTAGGGGAATGGACCAAAATGCTGAGTTTATATCAAGTTTTGAAAAATATTTGCAATTTCTTGTTTTCATTACTAAGTCTTCGATTAGTGGAAATGGTTGTGATTGAGGAACTATGATTTCATTTAAATTCTAAAGTCTATGCATAGTCTTGATTTTTTGTGTTCATCTCTTTTGTATGCTAGTGTCACCGGAGAAGCAAAGGGACTATATGATTCTTCGATTAATTTTCTCTCAAGTAATTGTGAAATTTGTTCCTCTATTTCTTTTTTGTCTTCAATTGTGCATCTGTAAGGTCTTTTACAACAGTATTTATCTATTTTAAGATCTATTCTAGCTTCATAATCTTTTACTGTGCCTATGTCATATTTATCTTTAAGATTTCATTAAAATTAATTCATATTCTTGTTTCTCTGGAAAATCAGAGATTTTTCTCTCTATCTCTAATTTTTCATTTTGTATTAATTTGAATGTTTTTATGCAATCTAATCCCACTAGAAAGTCATATTTAAAATTTTCATTATCAATTATGAAAACAATATATTCCTCTGCATTTAATATTCTTGCTTTGAGAGTTATCCATCCATCTGTTTTATGTACACCATTAATTGTTCTCAAGTCAGCTTTTTGCATAATATTATCTCTTTTCGACTTCACATGTATTAATTTTGAATTTATTAATGTAACATTTGAGCCTGGGTCATAAATGGCAGAGACATCTAAAGTGTCATTTAATGTTACTTGAGTCTAATTAATGGTGGAACTACCAGTTTTTTGGATCATTGTTGTTCAATTCCACCTCCAATATTGAATTGTTGACATGTTTTATTTTTTTGTCTGTATCTTTAAACCAGCATTCGGCTTCAGGATGGAAGCGTGCCTTTGCCTTTAACTTTGCAAATTTCACAAGGTGTCTTTTCAATTTTGTCTTTGTTAGCTGATGTATTTGTTTTTGTTTCTGATTTTTTTTTGTAAACTAAGTGTTCTAATTTACCTATTTCATTATATAGGTCTTCGGTTCCTTCCAATATTTCTCTATCAATTCTATCGGCTACAAAATTTGGTAAACCAGTAGCAATTAGGTCTATTAGTGTTCCATTATCAATGGATCTTCTCACTTCCAGTAAGAGTTTTTCTTTTTTTAGTGCATAATCTAGTAATGAACCTGTTTGATATTTAAATGACAGTGCATATCTTATTGGAGACCAACCTTTACTGGCGAATGTATCAAAATTTTTTTCCATTCTGTCCATTCTGCTTCAATAGTGAGTTTTAATAATGTGCAACCATACCAATCTATGGCACCTTTATCCATAAATGATTTTAGAATTTCAATTCTCTTTTCATCTTCAGTTATATTAAATCGTTCACATTCTTTTTCAAAGCTAGTGATCCATTGATTGGCATTTGAATTTTTCCATTAAATTTTTCGATTGTAAATTCTTTGGCAATTTTACCAAGATTTTTACTGAGAGTTCTTGGTTTTTTGAAGTAATTTTCTATCATTTTATTAGTGGTTGTTCTGAGACGTCAGACTGAACCTTAGTACTTTGTGATGTGTCAATTATTTCCTCTAAGTAGATATCAGCGAATTGTAAATTTTCTCCTTCGTCCAAGTATGTTTCAGACAACTCTTCATTTAAATTAATCCATACCTTTCTTATTTGATGTCTTGTTACAAGTGTTTTTGATACTTTAGCATATGCTGAGGTCTTCATAATCGCTGTGTGGTTACCTATTGCTTGATAATTTTCTGGACTAGAGTACTCACGGCCATCCGGTGTGCCAATTGAGGTTATGCATATTAGATTTGTTTTTCCATCTTCTTTGCTGCCAACTATGAAGTTGAGCGAGTTTGTCCATTGTGAGATTTTGTGAATTCAACGAGAATGTTGTTTTGTAATGTATCATGGTATAACACAATCATTTATTCTAATCAGTATCTGTTTTTCTATTAGTTAGAAAATAATAACACGAATTTGTTGCTCTGCAATAACAAAGATTCTTTTTATTGCTTCATACAAAAAGGTATAACACAATCATTTATTCTAATCATTAATCTTACCTGCAATAACAAAGAAACAACATTCAATGTTATTATTCAATTAGTAGTTTCTTGATAAAGCTTATTATCTTTGCGACCTTATGTCGTGATTGTCATATGTCTCAATCAATAACTTTTTCAACATCCACGCAGGCCTCGCTCGAGATCTGCGCTATCGATCCGCTCATCATTCGATTTAAGCTCCAAACTCAATTAGATTAGGGATACCTCCCTTATATATATATATATATATATATATATATATATATATATATATATATATATATATATATATATATATATTGGATAATTCTTTTGACTTTGAGAGATCTTCAATATATTAACAAAACATTGACAGATTGACGTTCAGTTGTTCAGCCAGCAGTTGATAATTTCAAAAATATTGTTAATATGGATAGATTGACATTAATTTGTGTACAATTACTGTTTCTCTCACAACTGCAAAAATGTATTGCATGTGTTTTGATGTGTGTTTAGAGGTTTATCATTGATTTAGTGAGAGGGGCGGTGGGAAGGTGTCGTGAGAGGGTGGGGGCGTGAAATGGACTTGAGATTGTGTGTTGGGAGAAAGGGGCATGAGAGGGGTCAGAGTAGGGGGCGGGAGAGGTGATGGAAGGAGGGGGACGGTGGGAGAGGGGGCTGTGAGGGAAGTATTGATAATCTGATATGTTTCCTTTATGTGCGACCCGTGTGGAGCCAAGGCAACATAATTAGTAAAACATGTCTCAGGATTTTCGAACTTATTCACGAGGGAAAGAAAAGAAAAGAAAGAAAGAAGAAGAAAAAAAAGTAGCGATACAAAGTTTGCCGGGTCAGCTGATTTCTAAATAATAAATAAAATAACTAGTTCGAAAACATTACAAATGGCCAAAAACCTTTAACTAAAAATAGTACTTACGAATTTATACCGAGGTGTAATACTGTTCATAGGCTGCAATAGTCTCACAACTCCAAAAATCAGGTGTTGAGATAAATAATTTTGAAGTTTCACATTGTATTGAAATGCATCATTCATGCATTCACACTTCTGCCATTTTTGGGTAGAATACTATTTTGTAAGATATGCTGCTGGAAGGTAGACCAGTTGAATCCTGCAGAATCTGCAATTCTGGAGAGTGCATTAACTCAAAACTCATGTTTTTTTAGTCTTACCACAATTGCATTCCAGGAGTGATATAATGAAATGCAATCAATCAAATATACTGTCCTAAAAATTCTGTTTGAAATAATGAAAGGTCTTTCAAAAATTTAGAAAATATAAACTTATAATTGCATACTACTCATGCAACTTTTCTTGAATGATGACCTTGCTTCCCCCTCTCTTGAGCAATAAACAGTTGAAAGTACAAGCTCGCAGCGAGCACTGATGACCACATTCCAAGCATTAAAACTTCGTTGGCACGCAACAGAAGCAAGTCAAAGCTAGTTGCTTTTATAGTCGAGAACTTCTGTTGATCTTTATTACAATTATCTATAGAAAAGGCTGAGGCAGGTCCAGGTCCTTCAAGGGAGGCATCTAAAACTCCTACCTAGTGCCCTTGCTGTTACCTACCTAGAGCGATGACCTGGCTGCACATGTAGCAGGTTTGACTTTGATTTTCCAGAGGTTGGCATTACTGTAAATACGCTAGAGGCTGACTTTGTAACTTATACCCCCACTCCGCCCTCATTTCTTCAATCTATCGTTCAAGAAAAGTTGCACGAGTAGTACATATGGTAGATGAATGCAGAAAATGGATACACATGTAAATAAAAATACAAGAGAAAAGTGCATCCTCAAATGAGCACTTGGGGATGGGTTAATGTTGAATGGGTGTGCAGTTGCTAGCAATGAAGCTCATTATCCCCACTAAAAAAATGTTGCTTTGTAAACAGAGAAGAAGAAGAGGATGGTATCCAGCAGTAGCAGTAGTTCTTCTAGTACTTCATCAAGTTCTGAAAGTGACTCAGACTCAACAAGAGAACGGAAGAAGCATAAGAAGAAGAGAAAGAAGCAAAAGAAGGAGAAAAAAAGGTTTTTTCAAACATTTCTGATACCATATTTTATTTTTGATCTCTCATCCTTGCACTACACTTATGCGACTAATGACCCATGTTCTTGATGTCCCTGGAAACAAAATACTCACTTAGCATAATTTGTGTAATAACCCATTACAATGGTTTTTTACCCTAATAGTAAGGTATTTAAACAGAGTTAAATCTTAATCTTAATCTTCTCTCATTTTTGGGCAGTTTTTTAACTGGAATTTTTTCAGTATAGGATTTGATTAACTCATGTTCATATTGGTATTGCAGTGGCCTTCTCACTACTAGTATGGAATTTAACAACTTGAAAGCAGATAAAGACAAAACATAGGCTTGAAACAGCTGATGACTCCTATTTTGCATCTTCTTTAGTGATGTATTGTAACTGAGCTACTTCCAAATCTATTTGTTATTATCAATTGATTTAATATTAGACTTCCACCTGGCCTGAGAGGTGTGGTAGGGTTAAAAAAACTGTTTTAAATCAGATTGTGAGACTCGTTAATTGCTTTGGATGGATGATTTATTACAAAACAAAAACGAAACAGTTTCTTTTTAGCTGTTTTTAATAATTATTTTTTTTTGTTCTTAATTTGTTCTTTTTATGTTTCTTTCTTCAAAATACACAGCAGTAAATAATTAATTTATTTATTTGTTGAATAATGGTAGCATCAAAACAAACAGATATACACATACCGCTTGTATCAAATCATTGTTTTATCATAGTTATTATTACGAGTCTACAGCACAGACAAGCTATCCAAATAACAGCTGTCACCGTTACATCTCCTACGTTCATTTGAGTCAACAAACAATGTTTCAAATTATGGTTGAATGAATTCAAGGTTTCCAGTTTGAACACTCTCTCGCTCACTGCACTCAATGCTTGAGCGTGGCTTGAGCTACGGCGGCTACGGAGCTACTTGAGCGGATGAAGCCAGAGTTAACCTTGAGTATCACATATACCAAGTTTCATCTCCTTCAAGAAGCAGTGTATGAAATTTGGTGATTTGGGAAAACATTGTCAGGCTCCTAATGTTCCTTTATGTAAAGAAAATTGTTTTAGAGTCTACCACACAGAGGCTAACTATGTACAAATTTTATATTCTTGGCTGCCCCAGAGAAGCCGTGATTTAACTACAATATTTTGACCTTCATATTGTGACCTTCCTCAGGGCTCAGAGGTGAACTACACACAGATTCAATCTCAATAAAATTGACTTCAACTGGAGAAACCTACACTTTCATGCACAAGTTGTGTTTGAATATTATGTGGAGGTGGCTATGAAAGTTTTGAGATACAGAAAAACTAAGAAAAGTTACTGATAAATCAATGTTCCGTTTTACTGCTGCCACAGTGCGGGTATTTTGTAGTATGAAACACTTGCAAATAGTCGATGGTAGTCAAGTTATTTTTTATTTCGAATTTTTAAACCTTTTTTTTTTTTTGTTCAAAAGTGGCTTCAAAGTTTGCTTAAAATTTTCTCCTCATATGTATCAAAGGATGGTACATATTTGGTGCCGGTTACATTTTTCTTAAACACTCTCATTATTGAAATTGCAAAAAGTTTATATTGCAAACACACAATATTGAAGAGAGATTTTTCATCTTAAATCAATTCAGTCCTAAAAATTCTCATCTTTGTAAAAGTCATGTATAATTTTTTTTTAAAAATTAGTGGCTTTTGTGGATTTTTTGCTTGATATAATACAAACTATAAAATAGCATAAACCACTACACATTTTTGCTTCAATTTTTTTCCACTGATAGAACAAGGGTCACTTATAACAAAGGTGCAGGTCTCATTTTCGTTGAACTCCCTGAATTTTTGAAAATTGAAAATTTTGAAATCCTTTTAGATATAATGCAAGAATGTGTGTGTGTGTAACACCACTAGATACAACATTTGTATTATGCCTGACAATTAAAACAAATCATGCAATATTTTCGGTTATGTTTAAATTAAATATGAGAAAAATGTCACACAGTGCAAACTTACAGTATCAGCTTGCATATAATGAAAAGCAAAAATGTAGTTACTGTGATTGTCTATTTTTTTGTCTGAATGCCCAATAATGAAAGAAAGGATTTCTAGAGAATTTGTCAGAACAATGATAAAAGAAAACATTCCATGAAGATAACTTTATTATGAGTAGTTCACAAACTTTCTACATAAGTACATAAATAGGGATAAGAAAAATGTATAGTGGCTTTTTAAATGCCTATTTTACACTTACATGCCTATTTTGCCTACCTTTTTCACCAGTTTTTCATGATTATAAGTCCTCAGCTTAGTAATAATGGAGCTCATCACACATCTTTAAATTTCCTTAGCAACCCTTTATTTATTTTTTTTAAAAAAGGGTATTAAACATTTTAAATTGATATTTTTCACCCTGGTTAAGTAAGTTTTAGTTTTGTCATGAATTTCATCACTTCTAATCTATGGCTTGATACAAATTCCCAAAGATGCCTCGAAATGGACAGGGAACTAGAATTAACATTGTGTTAAAAGCTCAAGCCTGAAAGTGTTAACATAGCTTGTGGGGAAAGCATTCCACTAGTTTATGGCTCAATTTACAATAAAATGTGATTTTTTTCTTTCTTGCATTTCTTGTTGTAGCTTCATATTATACCTTCTAAGTCTCTGATCTGCAGATCTTGTAAGTAGTCTTAAATTGGGACAGATTTTAGAACCTTTGCAGATTCTTGTAGATCTCCACCATATCTCTTCTTTTTGTCCTTTCCTCTAAGATTCTACAGATATATCTTGTCACCTTTCTTCTTATGACAATTGCCCATATTCTTGGAATTTTTGTGAGATATCTTTGCATTCAGGAAAACCATTTTTATGACATCTGGATGATGCTCAGTTTGTAACTAGCCAGTGTCCCTGAAGATTTTAGAAGAAATAGAACCACGTCTGGGAATACCCTACAAATAGTAATAAGCTTCTACTGTCCACGCAGCAGTTACTTGATAACTAAGTTTTGGCAGGACATTTTCATCTTGTGGTCGGTGATTGCAATGTAATTTTGACATCTGCAGGTTCCTACAAGATAGTTGATACATGTTTTGCCCTCAATCGATTTTTCGGTATCAAGGAACCACACAACATGGATTCTGGCTACACCCACGTGTTGGAGGATTTTTTTCTAAATTTAACTAGATTTATTCACTTTTTCGTCATCAGGGCCTGGTAATAAGAGATTTTCGGCCGAAAATTCGCCGCTTTTTCCCCGCAGCATTACATGACTTTCTCTTAGTTTCTTCTTAACCCGAAGGTGGTCATGGTATGAAATTTCATACCGATTGCGCTCTGTTAGAAATATAGTAGCAAAATCAGAGTTTCTGTATGAATCGACTTTTGTAAAGTTTCTTTCGTTAGTAGAAGGTTTGTAGTATGCACCAATCAAGTATAACGTCTCTTCATTTTGTAGTTTGTATTCTGGAGGTCGAACAAGGATGTGATATTTACTTACAGCCCGATGACGCACCGGTAAGATTTTATCCGTAAAAATGGTCATTTTAAGTGAAGTATTTATTTCACTTTCTCTCAATGGAGAATGTATTTTTGATAGTGGGGAACCATACCACAATTGCATGTTCCAGCACAGGCCTAATGTGTGTAGTGTGCATTTTGTTTATTGGAGACTATTACAAGGAAGAAAAAGCTTTTCTAATGAAGTATGCCAGTTTAATATATTGGCTTGATTTGTTACTGAGGTAACTTGGCTCTCCCATTTCAAATCATGAGATACATCAACTCCAAGATAGTTCTGGTGCAATGTTGTGTCAAAGGAATGATTTAAATGGTATAACAGTACTGTTGACTATTGTTCCCAAGATCCAGAGTTATGAACTTGCTTGTGTTGAGAGGATGTAGTCATGATTCCAACCACTCCTTTACCAATTTAAAATTGTATTGCCAGGAAAGGTTTTAATGGCAAATAACTTGGTCAATGGCATAACTGTCCCAGTTAGATAAATCCACCTTCTGATGTTGCTCATGTAAAGGATGAATACTAGCGGTCTTAAGACATTCTTGAGGAACTCCACTAGTAACCTGCCTCAGTGAATGAGAGTTTACTTCAATTGCTCACTTGGAAAGTTCTCCCTGAAAGATATTCTTAAATCAATTCAAGCAATTTTCCTCATTCTCAAGGACTTAAGCTTATGAAGTAGTTTGGGGGTGAAATGCTATTTCATAATCATAGCCTTTGTTTGGAAAACCCAGATTTGTACCTAATGGTAAAATTATGGTCTGTCTTTTGTACTTTCAATAGTTCTCTTCTAAGGTCTCTCAATTCTTGCGTTTGTATACAGGTAAGGTCATGTTTTCTCTAAAACTCCATAGTAATTTATTTGCCATTCAAGATAATATCCTAAGCTTTGTTGGCCTCAGGCTTAACTACTACTTTGATGTGTCGTGACTAGATTAAAAACGAATTATTAAGATAAAAAATGAAGAATTTTTTCCTGAATACATTGTACTAAATGAAGTTTTTAGGAAAATTTGAACTAAAACCTGTCAGTGTTATAGTGTCTAAGTGAACCTATTTCAACATTAATGCCTATTAGTGTCTATTTTACCTTTAAAAACCTAAAATGGGACTAATTTGCCTAATTTCCTTCGTCAGTGGCTACTTTTTACGATTTTCTTCTGTGTTGGCATAATAGACAAAGATATTAATTTTAATTTGCGTTAATCTGTAAGATAGTGAGAAATGAATAAACTGGACAAGAATCTTACCATAATCTCCATACCACTGGTCCCTGATTTCGTGGTAAAGCCTGCCTCAGCATCTAAGATAAAGCAATTGAATTTCTGCGAAAGAAAAATGATCTTGACCAATAAGAGACATCCATTTTCTCTTGAAAACTTGGGGAAAGTACTAGTAATTTATTGTGAGGAAAAATAGAGTACGAATAACTCTAATTATAGTCCTATAGTTAACCTAAACAATTAAACTTGGTCATAAATAGTATTATTGCAAAATATACGATACTCATTCGATATAATATTGATTTGTGTTTTTTTTTCTTTGAGAAATATGTATAATAAATTGTAAAATTGTGTTTTTTTCATAAGTTTCCTGTTTTATTTGTGCCTATTCTACCATTTAAAAGGCCTAACTGAGATGCCAAAAGAACCCATTTTACACCATTTTAGGCAAAATCCACAATCTAGTCATGACCCAGATTCTCTTCACGAGTATTCCCCAATCACACTATCCAAAGATCTTCAGTGTGAGTTCTCTGGCCACATTAAAACATTTGTCATAGTTCTCAGGTCATTAGAATCAATCCTCATCACCTTTGCAATCTGCCTGCTGTACGAATAAAGAATAAGATTCCTTTTGCATTTATCTTTCTCCTCAATTTCTGCAATAATGGCTGAATTGGTTTTATGAGTAGAGTTCTTTCTCAACTATTGCCTCTATCTTTTCTGGGTCTTCATGCTTGGATTCCATCCATTTTGTTGCATATAACTGTGATGACTTCCATGTTCTTGCTTACAAGCTTTCCCCTGTGCTGTTAATTTTTGAATTGTGCTCAAGATTTTACACCATTCCTGATACCAGGGTGACCAGCAAACCTAGAATCCTTGAAAACCGGAAAAAAACCTGGGAATTTGAAAAAGCCTGGAAGAACTGGAAAAAAAACGGGTATTTGGTATGAAAACCGGAATTTTCTATTATTTTCTAATTTCCTCCCAACATTTAGCCCAAATTCACATACAGCATTGTATTCAGTAAAGTGCAGAATTCAGCTCCGCACATGATAATGGCGAGTGTTAAAATCGAAGTATGTATGAGAAGTGTCACAAGTTTTCTTGAGGATTGCAAAGTTCACGCATAACACAACTTCAAATACTGCCACTTATATAGGTGCAACATGCGTAGAGTACCTAGCACCCCTTTGCACCTATATGGTTGCCTGTGGATTGCACGTGCATGGTCGCGATATTTGCGGAACAAACGTCTCACCGGGAACTGAATAGCTGACTTTTGATTAGTTTTTATTATTATTATTATTATTATTATTATTATTATTATTATTATTATTATTATTATTTATTAACACTACTACAATACATGTAAGTTTGAGTTTCGATTAGTGTCACGCCTATTCTTTGATGACATCGGTGGTACCTCATAGCTATTTTTTCGATCGAAACGACCATGTTACGTCTATCATATTCAACGGGAAATTTAACTTCTTTTGTAGAAGAGCACAGTCAAAGCTATCGTTGCTTATAGCCTACATGGAGATTAAGAGTGACAGTATCCACATTGACATGGAGCATGAAGAAAATGAACATGCTTGATGGGGTTTCGCACCAGGAAATTCGAATAGACCCTATTTCTGTCGCTGCAAGGTTCTTCAAGGCAGCGCAGGTCATAATATGTTAAAGTTAAAATGTTAACATTTCTTTCTCCCTTTTGGCATTGGTCAAAGGGATAAAGCGCCAGTGGTGAATACCAGTGTTTATTTTGATAGCCTGGAAAAGGAGTAATTTCAAACTTGTACTAATGAAACATACGATAATCAGCGATCAGAATTTCTTGAAGTAACGAAGTAATTTGTTAGTTTGAAGTTAATTTTATTACCTTCCATCAATCTACTTTATTTTATAAGAACAGTAATAGCTTTCAAAAACCTCTCAAATTATGTTCGTGAAGCGCAGTAAATTCGGAGTGGGCGGCTAAGTTTGTCGCCAAATTACACAAAAAATTCTCATATTTCCGAAATATTTAACACGTTTTTTTTTTGAAGATCTGTTTTTGATGAAGATATTTCATTTAAACTAGAGGTGCTACTGAATGGCACAGACTTTCTCGTAGTAAATTTTTCTAATTTCCTTGGTGTTGACTTGCTTTACGGTCTTAACCCATCTTCTTGCCAGTTGCCATTTATCATCTCCCAAAGTAATTTTTTTGAACAATTTCTGAACTTTCCGGTTTCCTTGTAGTAGAACCGAAATATTACTTCAAGAATATTGAAGAAGAGTAAAATCCCATCCTAAATAAAAATTTTCATTAAAGCATTGAAGCCGTTTTCCAGAAAATGGCGACTAAACATTACTGTAAATGCGAGATTTGAAACTCTTAATCAAAACAAATTGTGCCTTTTTTTTAAGGAAAATTGTGTAAAAACAACTCAATGTTTGGCAAAAAATTCTCATTATCGAAAAATTGAGCATGA
Source organism: Teleogryllus oceanicus (assembly GCA_964035755.1). Classification (NCBI taxonomy): domain Eukaryota; kingdom Metazoa; phylum Arthropoda; class Insecta; order Orthoptera; family Gryllidae; genus Teleogryllus; species Teleogryllus oceanicus. The sequence goes on from CAXIVR010000002.1 coordinate 123,894,721, forward strand.
TATTATTTAATCATCTGTTTTTGATGAACACATTTCGCTAAGAAAGAAAAAAATACCTTCATAATTGTAGTTGCAGGAAGACGGCGAAAAAAGGTTAATTTTTGCAATTTTCAAAAATCAAAATTTTTAATCTGCACTTTTAAATGTCTTATTTGAGGTGAAAATTGAAGAAAAATTGTTGATGCCGTCTTTGAGAAAATTATTGTTTAAATAAAATTAAAAATTGCCTTTATGTGTCAAATTTTTAGGGTCCGCTACATCGCCAGATCGACAAAGGAATATCGGTTTTCAAGAAAATTGGTTGAACAGTGTACCCGCTAGCGCTGTTCTGTCAGATGGACAGACCTTTTGCCGTCAACTAAGATTTCAGTATCAAGAAACCACAGAACATGGATTCTGGCCACACCATGTATTAGAGGAATCCTTTTCTAAATTTTGCAACTGGATTGATCCACTTTTTTGCTACCAGGGCCTTGCAATAAGGAGTTCTTCTGCCGAAAATTCGTCACTTTTTCCCGCAGCATTACATAAGTTTCTCTGTACGGTGTAAGGGGTAGAAGGTAAAAGCATATTGTAATGTCCGAAAAAGAACCTGAAAAATTTATATTCTCAGACCCGGAAAACTGGAAAAAAAACCTTTAATTCCAAAAAGCCAGATCGCTGGTCACCCTGTGATACTCAACATATCCTTTTTACTTACTCACTGTTACGAAGGTTCTTTGTAAGAAGAGAAATTTGTGAAAACATGCACAGGAAAATGGCGAATTTTGAGCAGAAAAACTTACTGCCAGGCGCTGACAATGAAAAAGGGGATAAATCCTATTGCTTAATATAGAAAAAAATCCCCCTAACACAAGGGGGGGGAGGGGGAGAGGGACTAGCCAGAATCCATGGTTTTGGGCCCTTGAAACCGAAATATTGATTGTCGGCAAAATGTCTGTCTGTTTATGGAACTTAAATTATGCAGCTAATTTGTTTCAAAATTTTATATTCAAAAATTGATGTGTATGATTTCGAGGCTTTGGGAGTGTCAAAGGGATAAATCGGGATCGTAACACAGATAATAAATAATGTGGATATTATAATGTGGAGTGTCAAATGGATATTTTGATTTTTGTGGGTACTTTACATGGAGACTCAAAAATATTTTCAAAAAAAGGCACAAAATTTTTTCCTTCCTATCTCAATTTTTGAGTCGTAACACAGCTAATAAATAATGTGGCAGATATTCCACACAGCGCACCATTGCTAAAAATAGTCTCTTCTTTTAGCAGTTAAATATCCCTCCCTCTATAGAAGCTAAAGCTGTCATTGGCACTTGGGATCTCAAGAAAGCCAATATTCCTGGTAGACAAATGTGCACACTATGGCTGGTTTCCTGTTAAATCATGTTTTATGTGCTTTCCATTAATCAATTATATTCAAGTTAAATAAACTAGCAAAACACAGCAGACGTTTAGCTATCTGTCTTAGTCTTAGTCTTAGTCTGTTTCTCTCCGTCTTAAGTCTTAGTCTGTCTCTCTCCGTCTTAAGTCTTAGTCTGTCTCTCTCCGTCTTAAGTCTTAGTCTGTCTCTCTCCGTCTTAAGTCTTAGTCTGCCTCTCTCCGTCTAAAGTCTTAATGTCTCTCTCCGTCTACCTCCCTCTCCCTTTGAGTCTGCCTCCCTCTCCCTTTGAGTCTGCCTCCCTCTCCCTTTGAGTCTGCCTCCCTCTCCCCTCTGAGTCTGCCTCCCTCTCCCCTCCCTCTCCCTCTGAGTCTGCCTCCCCTCCCCCTCCCTCTCCCTCTGAGTCTGCCTCCCCCTCCTCTCCCCTCCTCCTCTCCTCTGAGTCTGCCTCCTCTCCCCTCCCTCTCCTCTGAGTCTGCCTCCTCTCCCCTCCCTCTCCCTCTGAGTCTGCCTCCTCTCCTCCTCTCCTCCCCTCGTCTCCCCTCTCTCTCCCCTCCTCTCCTCTCTCCTCTCTCCCTCTCTCTCCCTCTCCTCTCTCCCTCTCTCCCTCTCTCTCTCTCTCTATATATATATATATATATATAATATCCTAACAAACGGGCCCTGCACTATGCATGTTCTTTTCCTTCTTTTCCTTATCCTATCACACCTAATATCACATCATAATCCTTATACTTACACACCTAATCGGTAAATTAAATAAATATTCGACCAGTTTAGATAGCCAGTCTAGGCTGTCTGGGATGAACTCCGTCTCTGTAGTGGTGGCTGACGTTTCGATCAACATGTTGTGGCCTTCCTTAGCGTGTACTGCCTCAGCAGTGCACTCCCGGACAGCCAAGGCAATACAAATTCCGGTTGCAGAAACCAATTCAATCAAAATTTCCAGATTGTTGTTAAACACTTGTTTGCATGCCCTTTCATGCCCATTAACCCACAATTTAATATGTTCTTATGCACTGCAATGTTTCCAAATATTTTCAAAACAGCTATGATTAAGCCGTTCTTCAAAAAAAGGCAACAAAAATGAAATTCAAAATCATCGGCCAAATTCTATTGTGCCAGTTTTTCCAAATATATTAGACTTTCCTTAGTCAGAGTGAAATCCTCAGTTCTTAAGACTCTTCTACAAATTTATTCCGCATCTAATTGCAGCTGTTCTAAAAGTGAATGGTGGCTGAACACTGTGTTAATAAATAAATATTTTGTGTATGTCAGGGATTTATATTGTTTTGTACACTCCCTGTAGCTCTCACAAAAAATAAGTTGTCATTTACATGCTTTGTTGAATGTGTTGAACAAACACAGCTTTGTATAAACCACTAAGATTTTGACGTTAAAACTTTATTTGTGAAAATGCAACGCCCAAATATTATGTAGAATTCCAAATCAGCTGATTACTTCTGCCAGGGTTACCAAATCATATGTCATAATTGTATCACAACAAATGTTCACAAATATTCATTAACATTTTTTAAAAATTAACCAAAAATATTAAAAATGTAATGTTAACTTTTTAATTGCAATCAAAACTGATCCTAATTTGTGTCTTATGAGGGTAATCCCAAAAGTAAAGCCTCCTATTTTTTTTTTATAAGTACATAACTCAGTTTGTGTGGCAGTTGGTCACTGTTATGAAGAGTGCTTCCCGCGCAGTGCGTTGAGAATGGAGCTCCCGTTGGATGTTACCGCCTAGTGCGAATTGCGCGCAGTTATTCGGTTTTTAATGCAGTGGTCTCTCTACTGTTTCCTGTGGTCTCTCAGTACCCAGTGTCTACCGTTTGGCTGGTTAACATATCCATCCAGATGAAACCAAACCTCATCACTAGAGACCGGAAAAATATGTGGTATGAAACGTTGAAATGTATACATAAATATGTAATGAAAACCGTAAGAATATGTAATAAATATGTAAGATCGGATAAAATATGTAATATTAGAATTAACTTATTATAAAATACGTTTACATAATACGAAATTCATTTATAAACAAGTTCTAAACAAACTTTTAAAATAGTACAAACGTCTTAAAAATCATTTGGAGAGCATAAATTAATGCACACTGCACCATACAACTTTCCCATCGATAGTAAAAGCTTTATCTATTGTTATTCAGGACTGTACTTTTGCAGCTAGACTAGACGCATCATACAAACTAGCGATATCTACGATCAGCAAACATCACTGCCCAGAGAAACACACTTATTGAATGTTAAACGTCGGCGATCGCCAATGTTTTTCCAAAATTAAGGTTAAAGCTCACGAATCGCGGTGTGACACTTTTCACCCTGAAAGAAATAAAGCAGACGCGCGGGACTCACGCGTCTTTACATTGGGAACCTGGAGGAGGCAGCACGCAGTAATAATGTAGGGGAAAATGCTGATAAAAAAAAATTTATTTTCATAAAAAGTACGTAATAAAATTGAAGAAAATTAATATAATAAACATATTTTGCGAAAATACCAAAATATGTAATATAGTACGAAATATGTAAAAATATGTAACGTAAAAATTGGATATTGTGTTAGGACGGGGCCCAGTACATTTGAGAATGGTAAGAAGACAAAAAGTATGTATTTACATAAAAATCCTGTCTCTACTCATCACTCATACGTTATCAAGTGCCTCAAGACCTTCGCCAACGAATCGACGTAGCGAATTACAATAATTCATGCGAGGAACCCGATCAAGAATCTTAAGCTTCTGACATGTCCGCAGCTTGAATGTGCGCTTTTTCAATTTTGAAGTGGCACAGTGCGCACTTCAATAAGAAAGATTACATTGCTGCTGAAGTTTCGTTAATGATGTTTTCGGGGAAGTTAAAAGAACATCCCGAACTTCCTCTAGTTTTCGCTGCGTTAGCACTGTAATTCGGCGACTGCGTTTACGATCAAACACACTTCCTTTCTCACAATAGCACTTCACTAACCGAAATATGGTACTCTTGTTCGGAATAGACTCAGATGAATTTTTTCCCCGAAAACTGTCCGGCACTCCTTGAAAGATTGCGTTCGGAAATACTCCTCTACCACAAAACTGCGTTGCTCTTCGCTGAGATGCATCGTAAGTTAACTGTGAAAGAAGGAAACTATACTGAGGACGCGGTCTGTTTTGTTTTGAGCAGGTATGACTCACACCACAGGAAGGGAGTAAGTGAAACGAAGGGGGGGGTGAATGGAGTGTCGCCGAAATGCAGTCGAAGGAGCTGTCCCAGAAGCAGTGTTGCAAAACTTTCACTTTTCTCTCAGTGCCGTGAACAGCAGGGTTGCGTTTTATACTGATCACCCGGTAGAATGGTTCTTCTTTAAGACAAATTTGGGAACGAGATACGCAGCCTCTGACCGGCTTGTAGGCTCACGGCTTCTAGAATTCCGTCGTTTCTCCGATCAACACCAGTCGAATGCCCCAGCAGTACCCTAACAAACGAACCAAGGACAGCGCGCGATTTCCTCTTCCTTAACCTGTCCTCACCCCCCTTACACTTACACTAACGTGCACTACACTACCACACATGCCGGGAGACTGGTCGGGAGTTTAGAGCTTGTCCCGGCTGGGGCAGTGCCCACCTGGTGGGAGTTACCTGGTACACCTCGCTAGCCGACGGTAGGTCGGCGCCGGATCTCGCCATCCAGCGGGGGAAGATCACCGCCACCTCCCGATTAAAACATGCACTACACTTACAAGACTAATTACCTCAGTAGTTGACGTGCCCGTAATCACTTACAACCAACCAAAACAAACCAAAAGGAAGCCAATATGGTAAATAAGGAATTTGATAATAATCACAAATGTCGGCAATCGCACAGTACATTCAAAAACTTACTATATTGTAGGAAATGCTTAAATGCACACAAAAGCTTGCCACCCAATATAATTCGTACTTTTCTGCCATATACTGTATTAATGGACATCTCTATTGCTGTTTATTTTATTACTAAATTCTCTGGCAGAAAAAAGTGATTATCTTTGCTTTTCTTAATGTCCTATTTCGGTAGCTATGGATGGTCTACACCAGGAAATACAATAATAATAATAATTTAATATAATTATATTATATTAAAATAATATATAATATATTTACTGCTTTGGGAAAGATCATGGTGGCAGCTCTCCGTAAGTACATCAAGTTTACATTTAAAACACATTTTTATACAAATTATGAATAATACTAAATTATACAAAATTAGAATGCTCTAGTCTGACATGTACAATTATTATTAGTAACTTATTTTTTAATTTTCCCACACTGTTTCCACAGTCTCTAGCAGTACTGCAGGTAATTTGTTCAAGTTTTTTATTGTTCTGTTTACAAAAGAAAATTTTCCAATATCAGTTGTTTGCCTTCTCCCCATAATTTTGCATTTGCGGCCTTGACGACTAGTGCATGATTTTAAGAGTCGCTTCTGAATATTTTTCCAAGATGGTTCGCCTTTGTAAGCTCTGAAGAAAACAGAGTCTAGCTCTTTCCTGACGTTTCTGCTAGGATTCCCACATGGACCTATTTGAATTTATTTTCCCTCGCAATGCAAATTTTTCCGCGACTTTTTTGATTTTATTTAAAGTGTTTACTTGTCCTACACGATAAGAATCCCAACAAACTGAACCGCATTCAAGAATAGGTCGAATTAGCGATGTGTACGCAAGTTTACGCGATTCAACACTTTCTCTTCTAAGAATCCTCATCGCGAAATGAAGGGCTTTCCATGCGTTTCAGGCCACATAGTTGATTTGCTCGGCTCATCCCATATGTTTGTTTAGATTAATTCTTATATATTTAATATTGCTTACCCTGGGTATCAAATCGCCTTTCAGAAAATAAGAGATATTTTCTGCTCTTTTCTTATTGGAGAAACTGATAACTTTGCATTTATTTGTATTAATTTCCATTCCATTCTCTGTGGTTCAGCTTTCTAGTTTGTTTAGAACTGCTTGAAGCGCTTGCTTGTTCTGATATCTTTAATTCCTCTGTAGAGTATGCAATCGTCTACAAAGAGTATAATTTCGGACTTAATGTCGAGACCGATGCGTTCACAACGCAATGAAAAGCAACTGACCTAGAACGCTTCCCTGAGGGACCCCCGACATTACTTGCGTTCACGTTGCGAAAGTTTTACACCTACTCTTACTCTTTCAGTTCTCCCACTCAGCCATTCTCGGATCCAAGATACTAATTTCGATTCCCGCCCTCGCAAGTTTTACTATTTATCGGTCGTGCGGAACAAGATCAAAGGCTTTTGAGAAGTCTATGACTGCGTCACTTCTCCCACCTACATTTAGGAAATCAGCAATATCTTGACTTGCGGAGACTGTTTGGCTTTCGCACGAGTATCCTGTTCCAGACCCGTTTTGCCTATGAAAAGCCAACCTTTAATGAGTCATTCGCGTTTTAAGTATTCTGCAATGTGTTTCTCAATTAGTTTCCAGACAACCGATGTTAAACTAATTGGCCGGTAGCTTTCTACTTTTGTGCGACTTCCTCCTTTAAATTTAGGAACCACAATTGCGCTTTTCCAGTCGTCGCGAATAAATGGAATTATTTAGAGTTATTTGGAAAATTCAGAAGACATAAGGAATCATGGCTTCACCCCCTAATTTTAAGAAATCTCCGGAAATGCCATCTGGCCCCACTGATTTACGTTTCCCTAGTTCGCTTAGTCTATTTCGAATATTCTTCGCGTTAATTTCTATAGCCGGACTTCCAAAGAGAGCTGCAGTAAAATTTCTTCTACGAAATACAGATAAACTGAATTTCGCGGAAATTTTAACTAACTCTACAAACATTAATTGAAGAATCTCTGTGATCGGATCTGAAAATAAGTAACAATTTTTTCGCAATAAAATCGTTTTGAAAAAACATTGGTTATGTTTGTACCATAAACATCGATCTCGGATAATGGAAATACTGATCTGGAGTCGACATTATTTACCCACTTTCTTCGATTGCTCGTGGTGGTTCAAATTCTCTTCCTAATATGCGTAAACGTTATTCCCTGACCGATTCGAATCAGAAGAGCAGTTTAATTTACTAATGATGCTAATATTCTTTGCAATAAAGAAACGGTAACTGGAACAATATCAGATATATTACAACGGTTTCGTAATAAATTAAATAGTCAACGAAACGAAAACGGTTTCAGTGCCGTTTTCCATTAAAAAAAAAAGTGCACTCCATTGCATATGAACGGAGTGGAATTGACTAATGTTAATGTAACACCTTTTGAAGATTTCTCAATTCAGTGAAACCTCAAATGGAATATCCATGCACTTTTACTTTCTCGTATACGTTCGTATATATGTAGTATAGAGAGTTTTGTAACGCTGCGCGAATAACTGCGAATTTTCGGCAGAAAAAATCATTGCCGGGGCCCTGATAACGAGAAAGAGGATAAATCCAGAGATAAAGACAAAACAAAATCTCTAACACTTGGTGTAGCCAGAATCCCAGTTTTGTGGGTAATTGATGCCGAAAAAACCAATTGAAAGAAAAAGGTCCGTCTGTGAACACTACTAGCGCCTAACCCGTGCGTAGGATTTTTTCCAAATTGAAGAAACACCTGTCCATCTGGCTCTAGTTGAAACTTTGAAATTTTGAAAAACATTCTATAAAATCTGGGAGTATTTTACATAAAGCCTCCCGCACATTTTCAAAATTTTCTCTTAAATGGCTCCAAATTTTTACTTGAAATTTCTTGTAAGAATAGAGCAAAATACTCTTATAAAGGTGGCATAGGTCCTATTATCTGTTCACTCTGAAATTTCCATAATTTGTTGTCCATAATTATTCTTTCATTAAGGTCAAATACATTATTTTGAAAATTTTGTCATTTTTCTTGCAATATGGCATGCAATATTTGCAATTTTGAAAACATACAAAAACACAATTTTCTCAAAAATGGCTCCAACTTTATTCTTTAAACTTTTGGTAGGGAGAGTGCTAAATTAATTCTATAAGATGATATAAACGTCATATTGCTCTATTCTATTGTTTTTTCCTTCAAAATTTACAAAAAAAATTTTTTTTTGTCTTCTCTCACCTTGCTCATTAATAGCGATTTCTTATTGTGTTTATGTGTATACCTCCAGATGCTTTAAATAATATTATATAATGTTTCTCGAAAACCCGATAGTTTTTTATGAAAATGTGCTCAAATTTCAGAAACATTTTTCAGAAACATTCAAGTGCCATTTTCTCAAAAACGGCTAATTTTTCAAACTTTTCCATTTTGTAGTGCAAATTCCACTGTTTAATATGACATAATGTTCATTTTGTGTATTCTTTTCTTTTTAAAAAATTATATATGTATTTTTTAAAAAATATCTCGAGCTGTTCATTTGCACATTTCCATTGATTTGTATGTATTCCATTTGTGATTAGAAGTGTTTCAAATTACTTCAAATGAAGTTTTCCGAAAACTCATTAGATTCCTGTGGAAAGAGCTTCAAATTTTACATTTATAGTAACACTTAAACACTATTTTGTTGAAAACGCCTCAAATTTTTTCAATGAAAATTGCCATTTAGGACGAGGTCTTACTCTTATTTAATTTTCTTAAAGTGATATGTTGATTCTTCAAGTAGGAAACCGAAAAATTGAGAAAATGTAAAAGTTTTGGGGTGATGGATGCAGCTAGCAAGATGGGTAAGACCATAAAGCCAATCCACCCCAAGAATATTAGAAAACTTTACTACGAGAAAGTCTGTGCCATTCTGTACCACTAGTTTACTTTCTCGCCCTTAGCCCAAAAGTGGTCGGTTTCTTGCAATTTTTTTTATATTATGGTCATATTCCATTGCTTTTTCATATCCCATCGATATTTTATTTTATTTTCAAAATGTAGTTATATTTTTCTTGGTATGAAATATAATATGGGATATTATTACTCGAAGTATGTTTGGACCGAATGAATATTTATTTCAGTTTCCTAAATGCATAATACGTTCGATATTATATTTTTAGAAAAGTATGTAGGAAACATTAAATTAAACAATCTAAAATTAGTGCCTAAGGTGATATTTGACAAAGCGTCCTTTGGACATTGCACTTCATGCATTGGAGACTTGTGCAAATCTTACGCTCAGCACATTTTCTTGTTTACTAAATTGTACCGAATTTCCTCCTTTATCTGCTTATAGGTTTTAGGTCGCACTTCTCGAGGTTTCTGTATTCTTTGTGTTGAAAGAATGGCAATTACTATCTTTAGGGTAATGGCAAGAAGACGTATCTTTCTCAATGTGTATGTATGAAAACCGCGTCATTGAGGCAGAAGCGGAAGATAGGGTAGTACCACTTCTCGTTTCTAATTTGGATTCTGTTCAGACCTCGCAATCTATCGAACACATCGACACTCCCCAATGATTTCTTTTACCGAACCAGACATTGGAATAATGATCGTTTTTTACTCGGTTCCATCTTCTGCAGAGAGGCTTCTTGCTCTGTGGATCTGCAAATTTGTAGCAATAGTCACTTGACTGTTGTCATGCCATCGGACAAGCGTTATACCAAATTCTTTGTTCAGACGTTCCGACTTCAGACGTTCAATTGTTCCGACTTCGAAGCATACAGTGATGCTTTTTCCATTCTGAAACCAATAAGGTACAATTGTATCTATTTCAAAATTTCCAGTAAAGTAATGCTATTAAAATTTTCTATGTAAATAATGCTATTTTCATGAAGAAGTCTGCAGCACAATCTCTCTATAACATTAGTTCTAAGTGTATGGTCAAGTTCTGTTATTTCTTTCGCTACATAATGTTCGAATCTAAATAAGGAAACCTGGAGAATTCAAGCACCAGCACCTGAAGCCATATATAATTAGCTTCAATGAGCATCTGTCGAGAACGACCACCATCGGAATTCGTTAAAATCCTCCGAATCTCCACAGGTTGGCGAAGTACGCCCTTCCCTAAGTTACAAATATCCTCCAAATCACTCCTTCATCTTCATTGCTCACAACTGCATCGGCGGCAGGTTGCTAAACAAACAACTCGTATGACCTATCTATACTTTAAGTCAAGCACTTCACCTTCTTCCTAAACATTTAATATTTTTATTATGGCTTCAGCATCTGTTGGTATGTTTCCTCTGCTGAAGTGATAAACGTTTCCCTTATTGGCCTGGGTATGAAATTATATACCTAGAAAAGATAACTTACATTCAAAGTCACTGAAGTGGTTTGAATTGGTTACTATAGTAAAGTTTTCAACAATAAATACTTAATTTAAAATGACCATTTTTACGGATAAAATCTTACCAGTGCGTCATCGGGCTGTAAGTAAATATCACATCCTTGTTCGACCTCCAGAATACAAACTACAAAATGAAGAGACGTTATACTTGATTGGTGCATACTACAAACCTTCTACTAACGAAAGAAACTTTACAAAAGTCGATTCATACAGAAACTCTGATTTTGCTACTATATTTCTAACAGAGCGCAATCGGTATGAAATATCATACATTGGCCACCTTTGGGTTAAGAAGAAACTAAGAGAAAGTCATGTAATGCTGCGGGGAAAAAGCGGCGAATTTTCGGCCGAAAATCTCTTATTGCTGGACCCTGATGACGAAAAAGTGAATAAATCTAGTTAAATTTAGAAAAAAATCCTCCCAACACGTGGTGTAGCCAGAATCCATGTTGTGTGGTTCCTTGATACCGAAAAATCGATTGAGGGCAAAACGTGTATCAAGTATCTTGTAGGAACCTGCGGATGTCAAAATTACATTGCAATCACCGACCACAAGATGAAAATGTCCTGCCAAAACTTATTTATCAAGTAACTGCTGCGTGGACGTTAGAAGCTTATTATTTGAAGGGTATTCCAGACGAAGTTCTATTTCTTCTAAAATCTTCAGGGACACTCGCTAGTTACGAACTGAGCATCGTAGAGATGTCATAAAAATGATTTTTTGTTGTTGGAGAAATAGCTTATTCTGTATTCATGTTTTTTAAAACCAGTATTCAAAAGTTAGGCATCAAAATTATCTCCCTTGGTAACATTTAATCACTCGCACAACCGTTCGTAGCACGAATTACTCGCGCGCTGCATTCCCTCCAGCGCATCCATTATGTAGTTTTCTTAATTAATATCGTTAATATACTTTTCTTATTTATGTACCCCTAAATTTTAATTTATTACTTTGGAAAGAAACAATTGTAAACAATGTTTGAAGCCTTTATTAATATCTGCGCGCGTTTTCTTGACCCATTTCGCTAGATACGACTAGTGGGGATTGGTAGTTTTGACGACAGGACTAGTATAAAATCTGTGGCTCGTTTTTCGATGCAAAATAGTTTCTATTGTACCGAAGCGAACATTTCTGGTTTTCAGATTTTGTTAACAATGTTTGTTGTTATCATTTATTCATAATTCAACTAATTTTAGTAAAGAAGTGAGGGTAAGTATTCTAGGGCTCAAGGAAACGTGCGCATATATCGCATATGCGCGCATGCGCGCTTTAACAGCAAAAGAATAAAGTAACGAAGTCAACGAAATACGTTGTACGCGTTTAATCTCTTAACCTCACAATTACGATATCTGGTATGTTTCAAACAAAGATGAAGATTAATTTATTCTGAAAATTCCGAAGTATTATTCAAAATGAAAATCTTAGTGTTATTAAGCGTACTTTTCAGATATGTCATGTAACCTACAGTTATCCTCTTAGTGAGAACTGATTAGTAGGCTGATTAGGATTAGTAGTATCGACAGAAGAATATCTATTTTGAAAAAAATATTTTTACTTACGTGTTTAAAACTTATTTACGGTAGGACCGACATTTTCCGAAACCGATCTAGAGAATACGGACCTTCAAACTCTGCGTTCGCATCTGCCCCGAAATAGACTTTCCGGCTGAAAAATTCGAAAATTAATTTCAAAAATTTATTAATATTTTTCTAATGAATTTGGCGTCAAAATCCGTTGACAAAAATATCTTCAAATTGAACTGTTTCCCCGTCTCTGCAATTTGTTTCAGCCTGATACACGCAAAGAGAGCTGAGAAAACAAACGCCGAGAAAACAAACAAAACATGCAAAACCTTTCTCGTATCTCTGCAACAGATTGCCCGAGGAGGCTCATATTTTGTGAATCTACATCATTTTGTATTCTTTCATATGGATATCGCGATTGTCGATTTGGTTTGGGGACGCTTTTCACCGCCTTATTCGGCTATACCTTTTAGGAAAAATTGGGAGCCGTTTTTTGAGAAAATTTTGAAAATGTCTGGGATGTTTTTTTGTAAAGTAACCCCAAATTTAAAAAAAATGTTTTTGAAAATCTCAAATCTTCAACTAGAGTCAGATAGACAGGGGATTCTTCAATTTGAAAACGATCGTACGTGTGGTTTAGGCGCTAGTAGTGTTCACGGACGGTCGGACGTTTTGAAAAGAACCACTTTTTCGGTATCAGGCGACCCCAAACCGTGTATTTCAGTTGAAATCTCGAAATTGATTTCCCGCAGCATTACATAACTTTCTCTATACTACGTATATTACTCCCGTATATGCGTAGGTATACGAGAAAGTAAAAACTATCTTAATAGTATTTGTAGCAAGACGCTGAACAAATTTTGAATTTTTTCAATTTTCGGAAAATTAGGGGTTTCTGTTCCTCTTCTTCATTCATTTGAAAATTTAATTGTGATAAAAAGCAAAAATGAAAATGTACCTTAAACTGCTAATAACTTTAGAAAATTCCAGTTTACCATCACGATTCATTCACTACAATAAACTACAATGTCTCCGCTGTAATTTGACAGCAGAAAAACGAAAATCTGAGATGGAGTATTTGAGAAAATCAATTTTTAAAAAAAATGTCATTTTTACTTTGCACTTAATTGGCCTTATTGGTTGTATTTAGGTTATTGTTTTAAATCTTCAGAAGGGGTAAATTAAAAATTTCATAATTCTCATAATGAAGCTAATGAAAGAAAAATTTAAAACTGTAAAGACAGTTTTCGTTGTTGTTTCTTCTTTTTGAAGTAGTTTACAAAGTTTCAGTCCAGTCGGAAGAGAGTCGGGAAGTTTTGGTCGATTTGACATGGAATGGCCCACATTTTATTAAGGGAAAATATCTATTTTTACTATTTTAGATTTAGGAATAAGTTGAAAAAATGTTCATTTTTTTCAATTTTCATAAACGTTTTTCAGACTATCGAATAACAAAAATTAATCAAAATCGATGGCGCCATTTTCCCCAGTCCCAGGGGCTTCATGTAAACTACCTCCCAAAAGAAATTGAAATAATGGGTTCAAATTCAAGAGGCCTTGACACCAGCCAGATCGATTGGGGATTATCAATTTTGGAGAAAACCAATTGAAGGATTTAGCCACTAGTGATGCTCACAGACGGTCAATCGATTTTTCGGTATCAAGGACCCATAAAACATAGATTTTGGCTACACCACGTGTTAGAGGATTCTTTTTCAAAATTAGTAACGGGATTTATCCACTTTTTCGTTACCGGGCCGTGTGATAAGAGTTTTTTTGCCAAGCATTCGCAGTTTTTCGCGCAGCATTACATAACTTTCTCTAAAGTTTCTTCTTAAGCGTGACAAATTAAAACTAAAATGAGCGAAATTTTAAGCTTTTTTGCAATTGTCTCTGTGAAGCTTACCTTTTCTGAGCTGGCAAACATCAAATTCGAAATTCAGTATCCTGAAAAACATAGAAGTTGAGAAAAAACTTCCGGAATATTTTCCCAGATGGGTCCCTTTTGAGCACCTATTGGACTATTTACATTGTTATACAATTATGAAGATAATTTTTTTCTTAGTGAAATTTGTTCATGAAAATAAATCTTCAAATATGGTCTTGTTGAATTTTTCGAAAACTGAGTATTGTTACGATTCTATGTGTTGAATTAAAACAGATTTTATTTTAACAAATACGTTTATTTTGTTTCTTTCTTTGTTTCTAAAAATACTTGATTTATGTACAGATAGTCTTCCCATGAATATTTCTTGATACGGCACAGTTTCTTTTTATTTTCACTACACTTCTCTTGATTATTTATTTTCACTGTTCACTTCTTTTGCACGGTCGCAGAGTTCTATGCACTGTCCTGCGTAGGACGCAATGACCACTGCCCGATGCACTGACCACCGTCCACTGCACTGCCCACAGTTCACGTCACTGAGCACAATCCACTGCCGTGCTATTCACCGCGACTTCACAGCTTAGCTGCCACTTCAGACTAACCCGCATATTCATACTCGGCTGGCGACCGCCTAGAATTTTCTGGAACTTGCAATAATCATTGCGAACACTCCGGGGCCATCAAGTTCGGAGGAGCGCCAGCAGAGGACGCAATATTCGTTACAGTATTTTTTGAAGAAATGGGCGTCAAACTTTGTCGCCCGATCTGAAAATCCTGCGTTTCATGATCGTAATTTCATAAGTGTTATGAGGGAGTTGGATGCTACGTTAAGTTAGAATGTCTATACTTATTTATATTTCCTTGTTCGTTTCTTACTGTAATATCTGCCTGTGTGTGCGTGCGTGCGTGCGCGTGCGTGCGTACTTGTTTACATGTTCAATAGAAACGCATAAATATGTTTTACAATACATTTATTAAGGTGATTATGGTGAGCATGCGAATGAATTATTCATTCAGAGATTGTCACGAATTTTGATAAACTTATTGCGGCTTTTAATTGAATTTGTCACAAGCCGAAAACAAATAGCCGCTGCAATAACATGCCGTATTGGTGGCATCTACACTCTTAGCTTCCTTTGCTAAAGTCTTTCACCTCTGCGGGGAAAAGGAGCTGATAGTGACCAGATTACGGGTTGTTCACAAAAATGTCTTATTGTGTTGATGTGATGACTTCTTTCTCGACTGCGTGCCGGCGAAGCCTGCAGTGCAGCGGACGGGCGGCGAGATGCGGTCCCGGATCTTTCTCCTTCCGCCAGGCGGGTCGTCGGACGACAGCGCTCTACCATCGCGCCCACTGTGGTATCGGCGATGTTCCACTAACATGGCGATGGTCTGGATTCGCCCTCCCCCGACTCGCGGAGAATGCGGCCAATGTATGGTGTTCGTCCCTGCCCCCAAGTTTATTGCCGAAATTAAATCACATAACCGCATCCTTGAGGCATCAGTGGTCCGAGGGTTGGACAAGTCAAAAGTACGAACGCAATACAAGCTCGGATAGGAGTTAATTACAAAGTGTCAAGTTCGAAGTTCGAGTTGCGAGTCGGAAGTTGCCAGAAGCAGATGTAGCAGTTGAAGTAGTAATCGTAATGTAGCAAGTAGTAGTAATAATATGCTTGGACCCTCACGCGCGACATGACGAAGACCCCACCTTTGATCGTTGTGTGTCTCACCCTAATTTGCTTAGAGTCAGTTATCGGGACCGGGTCGGGGCGACACTCCAACGAATGGCTCGCGAGCTCATGTGACACAAAAATAAATCGCCGTTGCATTTATTTATTTATTTATTTAGTCAAAAACTGTATGTGACGTATGGGGGAGAAATCATCTGCGCAAACTTTCTTGGATTTCAGAATTCCTTCCCAACAATTTAACTATTAATATTTGAAAGATAAAAAAATAATAGTGATGATAATACATTTAAAAAAGCGAGAGTTAACATTTCAAAAACTAGATATTTTCGTTGCCGAATTATAGAAAACTTATTTTTAACGGTAAACGAACGATCAGATTCGATTTTTCTCTATTGCTAACAAAATTTTGACGTGAAAGTTCGCTGCATGGTCTCATGCGGGGCAGGGGGGGGCGTCGCGGTCGGTGGAATGCAGTGCAGCTGAGCCTCTTGTCTTTAAAATGATTCTTTGGTCGACGCACATGTGCGCGTAGAAAATCGTTGGCCTCTGCAATTTTTTCAGATGGTTGATCGGTCGCTCCTTCGCACGGGCGTCCATGACAAATTGCGTTGTATTTCAATGCATCACGCCCTTCGCAAATGTAAAGTGGCGCTCCGTTACTCGCGCTTGTCCCCACACGCAAAGGCTGGTGGTGCGAGCTTTTTATTACATGATGTATTACATGATGTTTTTTTGACCGCCGGAGCTTGGTGGAGCGGGTCCATCTTAAACGTAAACACAGCGGTTGCCTTTCGAAACTATTTCATACGGCGTGGCACGTTTTCGTCACTCCGGGGCTGAGTTACAAAACGATCTCTGTGGGGTTGTAAATTTACGTCCGCTCTGTCGCGGCGGCGGCAGGCGGGAGAGGGAGAGACGGTGGAGGGCGACCGTGCCCGGTCGAGCCGCGCCGAAGGCCGTGCAGGTATCGAGCAAAATATTTCTGTTAATTAATATCGGTGGGGTTATCAAGTCCGTTCACGGAGGATGTGACGTTGCGTTACATTGGAGCTTTTGTTATACGTTTAGAAATTAATCTTTTAGAAATTATTTAAAATCTATTTGTAATATGAAATGAAGATTGCTAGCCTTCTGTCTCTCAGTTTACGCAGTTGAATGCTACGCGAGTTAGAATTTGTCTAATATTTCATATTCCATTTCATTATCATCTCTTACATTGTTTCAGTTGTACTTTTTGCGGCTCTCACATGCCACCAATCTTTATAAATGCGGTCTCTAAAGAAAATTTCACGGAAATGTGACAAATTATACTTTTATTTTGAAACTATAAAATATTTGTTTAAAAAGACTCATCGAAATATTTGTCAAATGTAACCCGCCACACTCGATCGTATTTTTCAATTTATATCGTTAAATAACTTTTAAACAAAGCGTTTTAGGGCCTTAAAAACTAAAATTGGGAGACCACAGGCCTCAAAGAAACTTCCATCACATTGTAATCTGCAGGATGAGATCTTCAACATTCTGTTACATTTTTGTTGGTTCGGCGCTTGTCGATTCTACCCGACCTCTTCAGAGCCTGTAGAATCTGCAACTGTATATGAAATTAAACTAATTACTAGATATTATACGGGATTGAATTATACGGGTGTACCTCACTGCTCGCTAATAACATTAAATAATAGTTTGTATTGACAAGGGTATATTGTATTATCAATTACAAGGACAAGTATAGAACAAGCGACGGAAGATAACAGGGTCTTGAGGAAACCATAAGTATTACAGACTTAATATCGAAATGGGATGAAAGGGAAGAGGGTGGGGTTTAATATGTGAGAGTTCTCGCACGGGTATGCTAGTTTATTATATATATATATATATATATATATATATATATATATATATATATACATACACACACACACAAATCTGCCTCAGACACTGCCACAAAAGGCTCATCAAAGTCACGTGTTACTCCTTCCGAACCTCGCACTGAGCGAGCATCCAGCCCGCCCTGGCAGTGCTCGGGAGGTCTCGGCTTCAGAGGAGGCTCC
The DNA here is from genome assembly GCA_964035755.1 of Teleogryllus oceanicus. NCBI lineage: Eukaryota > Metazoa > Arthropoda > Insecta > Orthoptera > Gryllidae > Teleogryllus > Teleogryllus oceanicus. Next base: position 123,912,508 of record CAXIVR010000002.1, read on the forward strand.
CGTTGGGGATGAGTCTCGCGCATCCGGATCCCAACGTCGGAGGAAAAACGAAAGTTGAATACACCATGGCTCTCATATGGAACAAATGGTTTCTCCTCGCGACAGGACGATCTTAAACTTGTTATCCCGTCACAATCCTTTAATAATCTGTCTCCAAGAGACTCGCCTCATCCCACATCGACCCTTGTCTCTTCGTGGTTTCTCCCCTTACAGGTTTGATGTGGATGATGGTCTCCGTGCTCATGGCGGAGTTGCTTCACTGGTACACGATTCGCTGCTGTCTACAGAGGTGGCTCTTCAGACGGACTTTCAAGCAGTGTGTGTGTGCACCTCCCATCCCTCACACTCTCTGTGTGCAGTATTTACATCCCGCCAGGACTGACTATCTGCTCATGAACTTCTGGACTTGATAAACCAACTGCCCTCTCCGTTCGTGGTTGTCGGGGATGTAAATGCCCATAGTCCTCTCTGGGGCTCTTCCCGCACCTGTCCGAGAGGCAGTGTATTAGAATCAGTAATAGACACGGCGAACTTGGTTATTCTGAATTGCGGTGAGCCAACACATTTTGCCGTCGCCACAAATTCGAGCACGTGTATCGATCTAGTACTCTGCAGCCCTTCTCTTGCAACCGTTCTGCAATGGTCCATCCTAGATGACCTGTGCGGAAGCGACCATTACCCCATTATCGTCCACATTGATGGACTGCTCGTGGGTTGGCGCCCCCCCGCAGTGGTGTGTTCGACATGCTGACTGGCTGACATTCCAAGCGAACGTCAGCCTATCGGAAGGCAAGTTTGCCAGTGTGGAAGAAATGGCAGCACATTTTATAGTCCAGGCTGTGTATCAGGCCGCACTAGATTCGCAGTACGGCAGCTTAAACAATTTCCTTTCGGAATAGCCAACTAATGAAACTGTTACTCCGATCAACTCTCTCGCTTTTGTTTTGTTTCTGGTCATTCACACAGCTCGCGCGGATGAGACACTGTTCACTGTACAATAATGCATGTCTCGGTTTTCGTTCAAGATGTTCATCTACAAAAGAATATTTCTCTGTGAACAAGTTAATTAAGAGTTACCATTATCAATAGGTGTGAGCAAAAGAGATGTTCAAAAGTGCCTAGTGCAAATGAAAAATATAACCTTAAAAGGTATGTGGTCACAGCTCCTCCCTCCACTCTGCGACCCATCAATAGTATACACCACGCTGGTATCCGTCTATAAACAGGTGCGTACCGCACCAGCCGAATTGAGTGCTTTCTAGCCGAGTCTTCCTTAAAAAGGAGGGATATTTTATTAGCATCTTATGGTGCTAAAGTATCAGGACTCTCTAATCATCCTTGTCACCAAATAATTATCCATCCTGAATATGAAACATTATTTCTTCGAACATCGCTGCGTTAGCCTCCCCCTTAATTCGATTGCAAAATCTTTTGCGAGACCTTAATGTTGACCTTCCCACCCCTTTGAAACCCCCAAGTCACCCCATTCCCCCTTGGAAACTCCTCCGACCGAATATTGACCTCAGACTATCTAATCTTCCCAAACAAACGACCCTTGTTTACCAGATGCATTTTCAGGAAATGAGTGCCCTGATCATGTATTCCTATACACAGATGGTTCATCGTGCAATGACACAGTGGCATGTAGTTTTTATTGTATCAGTGACCAAATCATATAGGCTACATTCTCATTACTGTACCTTCACTGCTGAAATGTATGCAATTCTTGAAGCCCTAAAATACATCGAGTCAGCGACTTTGCGCCGAGTAGTTCTCTGTTCTGGTTTTCTCAGCTCACTACTAGCCATCTCCCGTTCTTCCTCAGACTATCTGACGGAATCAATTCAAAACCTCATTCATCGCCTTGTGCTTCGCCACTATTATCCGGTACTGAGTTGAGCTGACCGAGCGGCGAAATCGGCGACGGAGAATACTCATGTTGACATTCCTTTTGTACCATCGTCCGATGTTAAAGCTTTTTTAAAACGATCCATCTTTAGACCGTGGATTCAAGAATGACACAATACCACCTATAAACTAAGAAATAAGAAATTCTGTTAATTCCTGGCGTTCCTCATCCCGACCTTCCAGGCGTGAGGAAGTTATTTTAACCCATCTTCGTAATGGACACTGCCACTTTTCTCACAGTTTTCTCATTCGAGATGAATCTCCTCCTACCTGCGATTCATGCAGGGCGGTTCTTTCTGTGGAACAAGCCCTCCTGCATTGTTTGAAATTTGTTGGCAGTCGACGAAGACATGATCTGGGCAATCCCTACAAGAAGTGCTCGGAGATGAGCCCGCGCTCTCAACACTTTTGTTTCTTGAGAGAATGCGGAATAATAATTTTATCTGACATATAAGAGCAATAAAGTTTTTGTTTCCTGACCTGAGATTTACGTTTTTGAACTTTGTTTTTATCTACTTGAATCTTGTATGCGTAATTTAGCTGTCCTTTTTAGGGTATGTATGTGCTTTTAAATTAGCTGCTAAACTACATCAGCAACACTTTTATTAGAACTTCAATTTATTTACTTTAGAAATACTTTGACATGAGCGCCAATGACCTCAACAGTTGAAGCGCCTTATAAACCCAATCAATCAATCTATCTTTCCTTCTCCTCGCTTTCCTACCTCTCCTCGCTTTCCTACCTCTCCTCGCTTTCCTACCTCTCCTCGCTTTCCTACCTCTCCTCGCTTTCCTACCTCTCCTCGCTGTCCTACCTCTCCTCGCTGTCCTACCTCTCCTCGCTGTCCTACCTCTCCTCGCTGTCCTACCACTCCTCGCTTTCCTACCTCTCCTCGCGTTCCTACCTCTCCTCGCTTCTCCACTCTCCTCGCTTCCTACCTCTCCTCCTCCTTCCTACCTCCTCCTCGCTGTCCTACCTCTCCTCGCTTCCTCCACCCCTCCTCGCTGTCCTACCTCTCCCCGCTGTCCACTCTCTCCCTCCTCTCTGTCTACCCTCCTCTCCTCGCTTTCCTACCTCTCCTCGCTTTCCTACCTCTCCTCGCTGTCCTACCTCTCCTCGCTGTCCTACCTCTCCTCGCTTTCCTACCTCTCCTCGCTGTCCTACCTCTCCTCGCTGTCCTACCTCTCCTCGCTGTCCTACCTCTCCTCGCTGTCCTACCTCTCCTCGCTGTCCTACCTCTCCTCGCTGTCCTACCTCTCCTCGCTGTCCTACCTCTCCTCGCTGTCCTACCTCTCCTCGCTGTCCCACTCTCCTCGCTGTCCACCTCTCTCTCGCTGTCCTACCTCTCCTCGCTTTCCTACCTCTCCTTCCCTCTTCCTCCTCTCTCCTCTGCTGTCCACCTCCTCTCTGCTGACAACCTCTCCTCTCTGCTGTCCACCCTCTCCTCTCTGCTGTCCACCCTGTGACGCCCGTCTCTCTCTCTCGTGACGCCCGTCTCTCTCTCTCTCTCTCTCTCGTGACGCCCGTCTCTCTCTCTCTCGTGACGCCCGTCTCTCTCTCGTGACGCCCGTCTCTCTCTCTCGTGCCTCTCTCTCTGTGACGCCCGTCTCTCTCTCTCTCGTGACGCCGTCTCTCTCTCGTGACGCCTCGTCTCTCCTCTCGTGACGCCCGTCTCTCTCTCTCTCGTGACGCCCGTCTCTCTCTCTCTCGTGACGCCCGTCTCTCTCTCTCTCGTGACGCCCGTCTCTCTCTCTCTCGTGACGCCCGTCTCTCTCGCGCGTCTCTCTCTCTCTCGTGACGTCTCTCTCTCTCGTGACGCCCGTCTCTCTCTCTCGTGACGCCCGTCTCTCTCTCTCTCGTGAGCCCGTCTCTCTCTCGTGCCTCCTCTCTCTCTGTGACGCTCCGTCTCTTTTTTCTTCTCTCTTTCTCTCTCTTTTTCGTCTCTCTTTTTCGTCTCTCCTTTTTCGTCTCTCTCTCTTTTTCGTCTCTCTCTCTCTTTTTTCGTCTCTCTCTCTCTTTTTTCGTCTCTCTCTCTCTCTTTTTCGTCTCTCTCTCTCTTTTTCGTCTCTCCTCTCTCTCTCTTTTTCGTCTCTCTCTCTTTTTTCGTCTCTCTCTCTTTTCGTCTCTCTCTTTCGTCGTCCTCTCTCTCTTTCGTCTCTCTCTCCTTTCGTCTCTCTCTCTCTTTCGTCTCTCTCTCCTTTCTCTCTCTCTCTCTCTTTTCTCTCTCTCTCTCTCTTTTTCGTCTCTCCTATCTCTCTCTCTCTTTTTCGTCTCTCTATCTCTCTCTCTTTTTCGTCTCTCTCTCTCTCTCTTTTTCGTCTCTCTATCTCTCTCTCTTTTTCGTCTCTCTATCTCTCTCTCTTTTTCGTCTCTCTATCTCTCTCTCTTTTCGTCTCTCTTCTCTCTCTTTCGTCTCTCTATCTCTCTCTCTCTTTTCGTCTCTCTATCTCTCTCTCTTTTTCGTCTCTCTATCTCTCTCTCTTTTTCGTCTCTCTATCTCTCTCTTTTTCGTCTCTCTCTTTTTCGTCTCTCTCTTTTTCGTCTCTCTCTTTTTCGTCTCTCTTTTTCGTCTCTCTTTTTCTCTCTCTCTCTCTTTTTCGTCTCTCTGTTACTTTGTCGCGCTTAGGAACGGACTTAAGAAGAGAAAGGTATGGACTCCTGCGCAAAAAAACGGCGAATTTTCGGCAGAAAAATTTATTTGCATTATGGATGTAGCGGAATAAGATAGCTGATAGTGCCCCGGGTATACATTTTTTGTTTATAATCGTAATGGACGTGATAACTAGTGGTGCTGCAGAAAGGCCCAGACTTTCTCCTACTTGTTATTCTAATTTCTGTGATCTGGGCTAGCTTTTTACGGTTGTCCCCCATCCTGTCAGCTGACTTCTATTGCCACCCAAAGCACATTTTTCTGTAAAATGTTCCATTTTCCGCTTTAGGGGTTAAAATATAAAAACATTAGTTCGGTTTTTAGGAAAAATTGTTTGAAAAAAGTTAAAATCTGCCTATATTTGACGCAAAATTTGCGAAAACTTCTCAAATTTCGAAATTTCTTTTCGTGACCCTGACTTAAAAATCAGTCTTTAAAGTACAGATTTCATTAAGGCTAAGGGCCATATTTTTTATTATTATTATTATTATTATTATTATTATTATTATTATTATTATTATTATTACTAGCAGTAGTCGTAGTAGCAGTAGTATTCATAGTCGTCACTTATAGGATAAGAAAATACATAAGCTACGAGGGGCAAGTAAAAAATAAGGTTCCCAACGCTGTACACTCGCCACGCGAGATACTAGGAGAAATCCGGCAACACCGCCTTCATTGTTGACCCCCCCACTCCATTCCAACTACCTGGAAGATCACTGCGAAGCTTAGTGCCAGTCTAACAGCCATCCGCGATGGAGCCCGCAATCGCCGTCCCCGCCAGGTGTGAAATCCGTTCAGTGATTCTATTTTTAAACGCGAAGAACTTTACACCTCTTGAAATTCATAGACAGTTGGAAGAAGTTTATGGCAAAGCTTGCATCAGCGTCCAGCACGTCCGAAAATGGTGCAGGAGTTCTCCGAAGGATACGCAGACGTTCACGACGAGCAAAGGGCGGAGGCCATCGGTGTCCGACGAAGTCGTGGCGAAGATTGAGCGCATTCTCCTCGAGGATCGAGTAACGCTTCGGGAGCTGGCTGATCAGGTTCCTGAGGTTTGTGAAAAAATCATCGACAACATTTTGACCGAAAAACTTGGTTATCACAAGGTGTGTGCGCGGTGGGTCCCGCATATGCTTTCAGAAACCCTGTCTGTTTGTCTCTCGACAGACCACCGCCCTACTGGACAAATTCGGCTGGAAATTGCTTGATCATGCCCCCTACAGCCCTGATCTTGCTCCCAGCGACTTCCACTTGTTCCCGAAATTGAAGCAACACTTGGGTGGACAACGCTTCAGTACAGATGAAGAGGTGAAGGAAGCGGTCACCAAGTACATTGGCGGCCTAGCGGCGGAGTTCTTCGAAGCGGGTTTTCAGAAGTGGATAACTCGTCAGAAAAAATGCGTTGAAAGATCTGGTGACTATGTAGAAAAATAGTTTAAAATACAAGCTTTCAGATGGTATACATATTTATAGCAATAAAAAATGCCTTATCCCTAAAAAAAATGTGGGAACCTTATTTTTTACTTGCCCTTCGTATAAGAAATTACTTTTAATAAGGAAGTACTTATACACTTTTGGTATTCATAGACGATACTTATGCTATGTTTAGACATGTACGATACTAGCAGTGCCTCGTGTGGCAACAGCGTATTGGCTGTTTCACAGCCACTTGAATCTTGCCAGAAGCGCTCCATCAAACTGGCGGTGAACTATCATATGCTTGCGTCCGTGAGGTAACCTAACCTACACAGTTTCTTAAATAGTGCCAGTAGCTTAAACAAAGGCTTAAATGGTGGTGAAATCAGTAAATATCTATTAGTTAGAGGTGGTTTTAGCCACCAATGCTACCAAAAAGTGTACAAAAAAGGCCTAGTAAAACAATATTTTTTCTTAAATTCTTGATCGCTGTGCATTTTCAACGGGTTTGGCGTTGACGTAAATATCACTTGTTGCTACAAAGAAAGATGCCACTAAAAATCCTTATAATCTTTGAAATAGTCGTCCATTTCCATTTCTTTCAAATTACGACAATTTTCAACGCATCAAGAGAGGGTTCACTTATAGCTATAAGTGAAGCCTGGACCTTTTAGCTATAAGTATTTTCTTATGTGGATGGATAAGTTGCTACTATGAATTGGAAAACGTTATAAGGAACTCCTTAAGGTTTTCCTTATTATAAGTCTAGACTATGATTACGGCCCTAAATGAAACGGAAAATACTTATAGGAAAAATCAATAGATCGCAGCACTATCACAGTGAATTTACTTGACCGATAACGTCTGAAAAATGGTCTGATTTTCGATCAGTAAACGGCATAGAACTCCTTTTTAAAATAAAATTACGCTACGAAGTATTAAAATAAAAGTACGCTTCAAAGATCATTCCCACAAAATTCCTCCATTCCATCATTCATTCCAAAAAAATGTGGTCTAATTGCGCGATGACGACGTGCTTCCTGAATCCAACGCCATGTCAATCATGCAAAACAGATTAAGAGGTGTAAAGTGAAATTTGGAAAACACCTCCCCCCTCCTTTCCGCTCGAAACCGTTGCGTCACTCGACCCTTCTGGGCCCTCCCTCGACGCGGCCGAACGGCCAAACCCGGCGGCTTGCGGCGCGGGAGGAGGCCGAACTTTTTGGTAGGCAAGCCAGGCAGTCGGTTTATGCTTTCGTCCCTTTCAATCTCAATATATTTTTCTCCACATATCAAACTAGTGTTGCTGTAACACAACCAAACGGTTTCGTATCATCTGTAATAGTCGTATTAAACTATAACTTGTTCACATATTTCCGTCTTCCTTCGAACACCATCAAAACATTATTTGAGGCAATACTCAAAAAATTGATTCCGATTTGGAAACTTGATTTCAAAAAGAAAATTGAATTGTGTAGATATCATCAATATTCCATGTCCTAACATCTTATTTTACATACATTTTACTTGTAAGATCTTCCGTTATCATTCCTCTACCAGAAAGAATGAGCCGAGATTACGCACGAGCTCTTTTATCCTGTGACTCGATTTTTGATCTCAAAATGGCGTTTCTCTCCTTGACAGATTTCACCTGATGAATCGATTTTCCCAAGTAAAATCGCCAAAGCTAATTTTAAAGCTGTTTTCGTACTTTCAGACAAATTTGAAGTAGTGGTAAAATAGCGCACAGACGATATGCATCCGGAACCCAAAGTTGTAACGAACATTGAAATCTAATATTAAGAATTATGATATGTCCCAGCCTACTTGGTAAGTTATATTGATATAAAATGAATCTGTTATGTTTGTATAAACTCGAAGAGCGTCACTTGCGTCAAAAGTGACTTGCGTCATTTTGGTACAAACTCTGTAAATGATAATTTAAAAGAATGTAGTGTAAATCATTGTATTGTGACACATTTATGTACTTTTAATGCATTAAATTGTCATGAAAGCAATAAAACATTAACCCTCAGACAGGAACCCCACACTAGAAGAGGAATATCCGTGTATGAGGCGGATGAATTATGTTTTGTTATGCTTCATTTTTAATTCTACAACTTTTTAATTTCTACATTGAGATACTATTTTTCTAAACATCGTACACGCTTTTCAGTAACATGTAATGGGGTAGCAATTCAATTTATAAGATTTAATATTCTACAAGTAAAACGTGATTGACCAGTCTCACTGATAAACCTCCTATTAGGGAATGTGAATCAGAATGCAAAAGTATTAAATCGGCGATCCCCTCATCTAGGTATCGGGAAATAGGGATGTAACATTGTTGATATTTTCAAAACATAGATTTTGTATAGTCACATGAACATATTTCATAAAAAAAAAATGAAATGTGAATGAAATGTGTGACCTGATGTACGTATAAACGTAATGTGAAAATGAAATATGAAACCTGATGTTTATTGCTGATGGTTTAAGCTTGATGAGTTGTTTGTGAATGAAAAGAATCAATAATCACAATTTTATAGGCGTTATAATATGAAATAAGAGATGATCCCATTTTTCTGGCATTTCCTACGTATGTCCTCCCGTACGTGGAGAGGCGATTAACGCAAGCACTCTAGATGTAAGGACTCTCGCCCACTTTCCTGTACCCATTAGAGGAAGTTGTGACTTGTTGAGATGACCATGAGCGCTAGTTTTCAGGCTTAGTTTCGCTTTATTCTTTTTACTATCTTCTGCCATTTTCTCTAAATCGAAATTATAAATTAACAATCACGGCCACTGTCAAAACAAATTATCTTCCGGATGAACTTGTTCGAGTGTACTAAACCAGGTTTGAACATTGATGTTTGCATTTGCATTACTTGAGCATCATGCCTTCGCTTTTCTTGCTATCCGAGTGTAGGAGTCGCGCCGATAATTCGGCGAATTCTTCCCTAATAATGGCAGGATATACGCATGAAAGACTGCGAGTATCAAACATACGGTTCAGTGCGATGATGTCTATTTGTCGGCTCCAGTCCCGGCCAAGCAGCGGCTGTGAGAATCTCTCCTTTCATCTGCAGGTCCCAATTCTTCGCGGCGTCTGGACGCGCAGAGAAATAGTACTGGAACAAGCCATCCCTCGTTAGCCTATCTGGATATACACAGCTCACATTATTCATCTGGGATGCCAGCATTTTTGTTCATTGCTCACTCGGACTCGAACTGCCTTTTCCGTTTTTTCGGGTTTATTGTGTATTAGTTTTCTCGCCTGGATTCTGTCTTGAACACACTTATGTCTGGTCATGTGTGGTTGGTAGCCTTAATTATTTCATTGTGCCACCTACATCTTTTTCTTCCGCTCTTTCCACTCCATTCTACCATTCCAAGCATAATATCCTTTTCTAGAGATTTTGTTCGACTCATAGTATGTCCAAAATATTTTATTTTCAATTTTTTGGCTTTGGCTTTTAGAGAAAGTTCTGTTTTCTTTTCAAAATTTCGGCCTTTGTCTTTTTGTTCTCCCATTGTATGTTCAATATTTTCTTCCGTGCCCATACTTCAAAAGGATCTTTCTTTCTTTCTTTCTTTTTCTTTCTTTTTTTCTTTCTTTTTCTTTCTTTCTTTCTTTTTCTTTCTTTCTTTCTTTCGTTCTTTCTTTCTTTTTCTTTCTTTCTTTTCTTCTTTCTTTCTTTCTTTCTTTTCTTTCTTTCTTTTCTTTCTTTCTTTTTCTTTCTTTCTTTTCTTTCTTTCTTTTTCTTTCTTTCTTTTCTTTCTTTCTTTCTTTCTTTCTTTCTTTTTCTTTCTTTCTTTCTTTCGTTCTTTCTCAACGTTCAACTTTTGCACCCACACAACAGGATTAGATATACCGTTTTCTCGATTATTTGGATTTTGGTCTTACGCAGGGCTTGATTTCTGACGAAATACGACGGAACGGCGTTCCTGTACCTTGGTGATAATTATTATATTATATTATAAATATATAACCATTTCTATTAAATGAATAAATAATTTGGAGGAGAACTAAAATTTTACAAATCAAGCACTGGTCTTACGTGATATGCCTGCATATTTTATGAATTTGTTTAATTTTCTTTCCGCTGCTTTTTCTAAAATTATTCATCTCTTTAGTTCTTCTATACAGTATCCAGAGTTAATTGTAATTCATAAGTATTTAACTTCGTCTGTCATGTATACCACTTCTTCGTTAAGGCTAAATGCACCGAAAAATACTTATAGGAAAAATCAATAGATCGCAGCACTATCACACGGAATTTACTGGACTGATAACGTCTGAACAAATTGTCCGATTTTCGATCTGTAAACGGCATTGAACTCCTTTTTAAAATAGAATTCACGCTACGATGCCGATTTATCAAAAAATATTTCCAAAAAAAAATTTAAAATGATTTCTCATAGTTCCGGGAAGAAATTGAAAAATGTGGGCTTATAGCGCGATGACGACGTGCTTCCTGAATCCAACGCCGTGTCAATCATGCAAATCGGATGAATAGGAGCGGCGTAAAGTGAAATTTCGGAAAACATACCTGACGCCCCCTCCCCCCCTTCTCGCTTCACGCAGTCACTCGACCCTCCCTCGACGCGGCCGAACGGCCAAACCCCGCACGGGAGGAGGCCGTGTCTCAGGCAGGCAATGGTTTCGTCCTTTCAATCTCAATATATTTTCTCCACTTATCAAACTAGTGATGCTGTAACACAACCAAACGGTCTCATATCATCTGTAATAGTCGTATAAAACTATATATCTTGTTCACATATTTCCGTCTTCCTTCGAATACCATCAAAAAGTTATTTGAGACACTACTCAAAATATCAATTCCTATTTGGAAACTGATTTCAAAAAGAAAATTGAACTAATTGTGTAGATATCACCAATATTCCATGTCCTAACATCTTATTTTACATCCGTTTTACTTCTAAGGTCTTCCGTTATCATTCCACTACCAGAAAGAATGAGCCGAAATTACGCACGAGCTCTTTTATCCTGCGACTCGATTTTTGATCTCAAAACGGCGTTTGTCTCCTTGATAGACTTCACGTGATGAATCTGTTTTCCCAAGTAAAGTTTTATACCACTGTCAATACATGTGTTCGAATAAAGCAAACGGTATTTGTAACATCCTCATCCAGTAGACTATCTTCAGCCCAGAAGTGACCCAATTTTTCTGACATTTCTTACGTATGCCGTACCGTACGCAGAGAGGCGGCCAACGCAAGCACTCTAGGTGTAAGGTCTCTGCCCACCTTCCTGTACCCATTTGAGAAGTTGTGACTCCATAAGATGACCCTGGGCGATAATTTTCAGGCTTAGTTTCGCCGTTATTCTTTTACTTTCTTTTGCCGTTTGTCTAAGATGTTGTGCCACTGTCAAAACAAATTATCTTCCGCACGAACTTGATCGATGTTTCTAAACCAGGTTTTTGAAAGATGTTTTAATTTTGAACATTGATATTTGCATTTGTATTACTTGAGCATCATTCCTTCGCTTTTCTTGCTAAAGCGGTACATTTAGCCTTAAGGAAAAAATCTCATATTTTGTTGTTTTAGTTCTAGGAAGACACCGAAATATATGAACCTTTGCAATTTTCGAAAAATCAGTGATTTAGACCTGCACCATTCTCTTCAGAACCGTCGTTGATGCTATCCAACGACAAAATTGTATTAAAAAAATTGGACACATATTTTTGAAAAGTTTGAAGTTGTCCCAAGGGGTTCATGTAAAGTACTACCAAAATTAAAATATCAGTTTCTAATTCAAGGAGACGCAACATCAGCCAGATCAGTTGGGAGAGGCAATTTTGCAGAAAATTGACTGAACGGTGTAGGCGCTAGTGTTGACCAGAGATGGGCAGAGGTGCCGATTTTTTTGGTATCAAGGACCCACAAAACATGGATTCTGACGACACAATTTTCTATATGCTACATTAAATAGCATACACTTCCCACTTAGTCATGGTAACTAGATATATTCTAGGTATTGTCGGATTCCCTGGGTTCCCTAGGTTTCCTAGAGTTTCTCACGGGACCAAAAAGTTCATTTTCTGCATTTACTGCCGGTAATGCTAAATTACTCCATCGTAATTAACAAATTGTGTGTAGAGCTTAATAAAGCTTCTGAGAGCAATTAATGAGATAGTTAGTAAATCGCCTCGAGACATGATCCCCAACGTCTTGAGGGCACTGACTGTTGATCGAGGCATAGCCGCAGAGGTTCCAACCACCACAGGAAGGATTCTTGCATTGGGCACTCCATGAAGTTGAGCTGCCAAGGGAATGACTGGATTTTATTTTCTCAGAAAAGGGGACAATTTTTTCTATTTAAATTTTAAATAAATTTAAACTTTAATACTTGCCTCAGTTTGATGCCAAATTACCGAAAAAACACTAATTTTTGAAAAATTGAACACAACCTTCTTTGAAGATATGTTCTTGGTGAACAAATTTCATTGAGAAAAAATTATCTTCATAATTGCAGTTGTGGGAAGACTGAAAACAGTTTGAAATTTTGCAATTTTTGAAAAAAAATCAAGGATTTTAATGAAAATGAGACTTGCACTGTTCTCATAAGCGTCTTTTATGCTATCTAAAGTCAAAATGTATTAAAAAACTTAGTGTTGTTTTAATGAAAAAATTGATTTAACAAGTGATGAGACAGAAAGGCTCACAACTGTCGCTGAATTAGAGAGTAATATTGGCTCTGGACACTAGATGAGTGCATTCAAGAGAATACTCTATCTACACGTGTGTTTTAAACATAAGGAAGAACTAAGAAATGGGGGAAAAATTGATGTAAATCATTGAAAAGTAATTGACAAATTTGGGTTTAGGCTATACTGGTGCAATAAAAAAAAATCGAACTGAAAGATGTTCTCGTCAAGATATGAATTCTTCTTAAATATTAGAAAAAATGCTAGAGGCACTTTCAATTGCAGTTGATAAAAGTAGGAACTGTTGGATTTTGAAATGGCATTACATTCGCAGTGTACACATGATAAGTACTTGCGACTCAGTTCATCCTCTAAGAACTTCTAATAGGTTTCAAGTAAGAAAAAGTTCCCATTGTGTAACTTAATACAGTAGGAAAATACAATAAATTCACTGGATGTTTGGACAGAAAGGACGAATATTTTGAGTGCTATAGAATTGGAATCAGATCGAAAAAGTGGTGGTGTCTTGTATTTTGGGCATTGACACTGCAGCATTGGCTGGCAGCTATTTAAAAGACAGAATAAAATCAAAAAAATGGAAAACTTTTCTTTCAGCAGATCTATTGTTCAAAATTATCTTCGAAAGTATAAAATTTTCCCTTCATCAGGTGGAAGACAAAACTAGCAAATCACTGATATCTTGCGTAATAACTTCTGTGAGAATTGATGGCACAGAACACTGGATTTCACCAGCTACAAAGCAGGGAAGAAGTGCAAGGTATAAAAAGCTGCACACACATAACACAATGTGAAATATGTTACATAAAGTCGCATGAAATGTGTTTCATACATGTACTTAATTATTTAGATTTTATTCTGATACAGAAAGTAACAAAATTGTAGTCTTTGTTAAGTATAAATGAAACAAATGTGTAGCCTTGCTTGTTGAAAAACCCTTAACCCATTCGTGCCTGGTGTTCCAATATTAAAACAGTTCCTACTTTGAAAGTGATAACAGAAAAAATTAAAATTTTCATTTAGAATGTTACTATATATCATGTGTCATTATTTATTTGTTAAAAATAAAATTATGTTAAAAAAGAAACACTCAAGCAAAAGCAGATTAAGAAACTGTGATGGTAGGGACGAGTAAGTGGGTTAGCACAACTTGAATATAAAATGTCATATATATGGTCCTCCAAAATCTTAGAGAAGTTTAATAAACGAGCATTTATCTGTAATCAATTATTGTACCTAGTGTCACCTTTCTTATGAATCAGATCTCTGCAACTTCCATGTTGCTGGAAAAGTACCCCATTGCATAGCCTTTGCAAAAATAATAAAAAGGGGCATGACCAAAGATACAGCACACTGACCCAGCAATAATGCTGGGACATCATCACTAGAGACTATCCGATCTGGAGTATTTTCAACTTAGCAAGAACAAATTTCGATCCAAAAATGACACAGGTCCAATGTTCATTAAACTTTCAAAAATTGGCAAACCTTAAATTTTGGTTTTTTTAAAAAATTTTTTCTTCAAAATCAGATCTTGAGATAATGGCATGTAAAATCACTGAAATTTGAATTTTGAAAATTTGCAAATACAAATGTTCTACCTTGTTTTTAGAGCATCAAGAAGGTTAAAAAAAATCTTACTTTTTCATAACAATTAACCATTAACCGGCATTGAATGTAGAGTAATTCTCCATTTAGTTAATTGTAGGCAGTCATTGCCTTTTTATGCCTTCGGCCACGAGTTTGCGCTGTTAGATCCCACGGGTTCCCAGTCGGTCACCCATCCAGAAACCTGCAGGTTGTAGAGTTGCTTAACCTCAATGACTTCGCAGGGTGTAGATAAGCAATTCGACTGCTGACGCTGGCTGGTTTTGTCTCTTGAGGCTGGAAGAGTAGGGAAGTGTAAGTCTAGTTAAACCTAAGTACCAGAGGTCGAATTTCAGCGAAAAAACTTTTGTAGCTCCGAAACACTTTGCAGGTTAAAGTAGTATTAATGTAGCTGTTTCAAACAATGTAGGAAAGAACATTCAAAGCACCACTAGTTACTTTCTCTTACATGTACCTATGTGTAGAGAGACCTAGTTTATGTACTATAAATGTAGTTTAAAAATATTTATGTAATGCTGCATCGAGATTTTAATGGAAATACACATTTTGAGGTCCTCAGATATACGGAAAAGTGTTATTTTTTAAATGCCAGTACATAGGTCTATCTATTTACCTGTCAGTGACACTAGTGCTTAGTCACAGGATTTCTAAATAAATGCAAGACAGTCCTTCACACGAAGCCAGAACATTTTAAACATTTTCTAAAATGGCTCCAAATTCTTTTGTTCAATTTTCATGCTAGAATTTCACTGTTATCTACCTGATTTTCACTGTTACCTCACAATCTTCAAAAATTGCAAAAGTTTAAAAAATGTTTCTGACCTCTTCGTACATTATTTAATTATGAGATTTTTTTGTCAATGAAAGATCTTTAAAATTAGATGTTTAATGCTGTTGAGTATTATGTTTTGAAAATATTAGTTTTTGTGTAATTTTGAGTGAAAAAAGGGAATTATAAAAACAAGATTTACTCAAAAACAGCTTCAAATTTTTTTTACTTCAAAGTTTTTCGTAAAGAGAGATAAATGCACTGAATAACATTATATGTCATTCTATGCTCTAACTTTTTGTCTTTTCAAACATTACACAAATGTAAATTTTTTGAAATACCTCTCACTTTGTTAATATTTACATTACAATGATTTTTTATAATCTGTTGCATTTTATAATCTGTATAGAATCTGCTGTAGTTTTCTGTGAAAATGTGGGGTCTCGTACACCGTTGAGAGATTGGCCTGTCATTTTTTTATTTTGGAATGCTTTATGAACGATTTATATTTTATGATTGGAATGTTAGTTTTTTAAAATAGTAATAAAGCCTGTCTTCCATAACTTGGGGAGTATTCCCTCCCCTAGTAATTTCTCAAACCAAAATTGTAAGATAGGTGACAGGTTTGCATCACAATATTTCAATAATGTTACTGGCATTCCATTGGGGCCAGAAGAAGTACTTATCTTTAGTTTTATCTTATTATATTATAAACATCACATTGCATAATTTCCACAAAATCAGTACCAATATCAGTCTAGATTCACATTCGTACTCACAAGGAACAATATCATCATCAGAAGTATTTACTGATTCAAAATATGAAGCAAAAAGATTTACTATCTGTTGTGGTTCATCAGTATGACATTCATTGTAAAACAGAATTTGGCAATTTGGTAATATTCTTTTTTGCATTAGCGTACTTCCTAAAGGATCTTATATCATATTTATTGAGGATTGAATTTTAGCTAAATAATTTGAGTAATCCTCAGATTCTTAATTTACAGTTTTTTCAAAGCTCAAATTCTTCGTAAGTCCAGTGTAAATGAGCTTTTGATTGAAGCATGCACTTTAATTCAATTGAATACCAAGAAGGAAACGATGCGGATGATAAGTCTTTCGGGAACATGTGTCTAAATGTATTGATTTTCTGATAAAAAAAATTTGAAATTATTTAATAATGTCAATATTTAAAAACAGAGGATACCAATCGAAGTTTAAAAACGTGTGTCAGAAAATGATAATATGAAAAAAGATTTAAAAATTTTTGGTAAAAATAAGATTTTACTTAGGATTATTTGTCAGCAATCTGTCAGTGTGAATTATTATTTAATTATGTAAAAAATACATTAAATCTGAATTATTTTATCTCCATGATTTTGAAAATCGTATAGAAATGTTATTAAATAGAATAGTTTTAAATTTATTACAATTTTTCATAATAAAAAGAAAATAAAAAGGTCAAAATGGTACCACGACGCTGGTTATGTAACAAAAACTCACCAGTTGAGAGTTAAAGGAAATTCCTATGCAATTTCAATCTAATGATGGAAGGGGTATTCTTGCTGGAAAATTGAAATACTAAAATGGTGTGCCTTGTATTTCTCGAGTTAATTTGACAGGATGATGTATCATCTGTTTCGGAGAACTGAAAAGTGACTATCCTCAAGGCTGTCAGTATATTATCAAAATGTCAAAGGTCTTTGTACCAAACTACACCTTCTAAAGTCATCATTACTAGCTTTTGACCACTTGGATTTAATGATTTTGACAGAAACTCGGCTGCATGTGGGTATTGTTGATGTTGAACTCAAACTGATATTGAACTATAATCTATAGACTGGACAGAAATTCATCTACAAGGAACATGGTGGGGGAGTTTTAGTTGCTGTTCATCGTAAATATAAAAGCTCTTTGATATCAACTTATGAGTCTTGCTTGGAAAATATTTTTGTTCTATTGAAAACTGATTCTTCTGTTTATATTATTTGTACAGTTTATTTCCCCCCGCCTCCCTATCTTCGATTGATCACTACATTGACTTCACAAATACAATTCAAAATATTTTTGAAGAACACCCTTAGGTATAATTTTTAATGGCCGGTGATTTTAATCTTTCAGATATTAAGTGGATTAATGATGACAATAACTTGATTGTACTTTTTTATCAAACTCTGATTATGTTTTTCAGACTGGCACTATATTGCAACATACATTAAATTATCTTGATTTATATCAATTGAATGATGTTTTAAATTGTAGAGATAAAACTGTGGACTTAATATTTGTTCATGATTAGACATCTCTGGTCCATAAGGCTGATCACATTTTGTTACCATGTGACGCTTACCATCCAGCACCTGGTATTTTATTACCAATTACTCATGAAATTCCGTCTACGAATCTTCAAGAAACAAGTTATAATTTTGATCAGGCTGATTTTATTGCAATTATGAAAAAATATTAACTCTCAACTGATATCCTGAGTTTTTGTTACATAACCAGCATTGTGGCGACTTTTTTCAAGTTTATTGCGTCTACAAATTGACGCAACGCATCTCGAAACCCCTTAAGGGGCGTTGAGCGCTTTGCGCTGTGGAGTAGTCACCCATTAATTTGCGTGAGAGTAATCCTCCATTTCATTTTTAAGTCATGTTACGTCGCAGTCAGTTGTCAAGAGAATTGCCAGGTACCATCTCCGTGTATGCGTCTCCTGCTACGCGCTCTTGCATCACTACTCACACCCTAGAATTTGAAAGGAATAAGGATAAGGGTTGGGTTTAGGACACTTCACAGGGGTTGGACTAGCCCTTGTGAAGCAGCCAAATTTGTTTTGTTGGAACAAATTTCATATGAGATTGGATGGGAATCGAATCTGGACCTCAGTGGTGAAAGGCTAGTGATTTCAGTATGTGCCACGAGTGAGCCATTTTGACTTCATGCCTTTCTTTCTTTTCAATTTGAAAATTAGTAACGTTTTAAAAAATATTAATTAATATATTTTTTAGAAACATAATAATTAACTGTGACAGATTACCATAAATTATATATATATATAAATAAATAGAAATAAAAACTTATTTTTCCCCAATCATTTTTTTAAATAAATTTTTTCGTATTATTTTCTAATACCCATATTTAATGATAAAATATAAACGTTATTGCAAAAATGGACTCGTAAACACTCCTTACAAATGGTTGGCTTATATTCAAGGCGGACCAGCCACATGTATCAACATTTTTTTCCGTCATTTTTGTGAAATATTGCGCACCACTTCATGTGCCTGGCTACTTAGGATTACACTCAGTACTGGGAATAGATTTCTTCTACAATATTGAAGTGGTTTTAGGAAGGTCTCTAGTTAGGTGCACGTTCAATGGTGTTGTTCATGTGAGGTTCGGCAAGTTGACATACCGGCATCTTCATGAATTCTTGCTACGACAGTCATACCCATTTTGTATGTCTTCAATGGTACTATAATCACTCTCCACCTCTTCTAACCATGTAGTGGTAGTGATATCGTGGTCCATATCAGCACAAGACACAATTTTCAATTAAAGCGCCATTACAAAAACAGTTGCGTAATTGGCGTGGTGGTGCTGCTGTGACCCCCAAAAAATATTTGCACTCACGCCACTGCAAAACAACTGCATGAAATTCAACAGTACTTCTCAAATCAAAAGATAATCACATTATTTGAAGGTAAACCTCATACCAACGTTCTTATTTGAAAATGAGGCAGGATATTCAATTTTGAAATTCGAGTGGAGTCAAAATGGCATCATGACGCCAGTTGAAGTTTGTGCTCATGTTGCCTTGGTGTGTGATCAGTGGAAATGTTAGTAGAAAATTCAAGTGTCAAGAACCATGATCAACTTTTGAGAGTAATCCTTGAGTGGATGAAGTTTAGGTGAGGAGACAGCGGAATTTCCAACCATACTCCTTTCACCCAATCTCGTCATGGAGTACTCACCAATATCAGTATCAGAAATAGATTTCAAAATAGTCTATAGCTTGTTTATCCTCTGTCAAACGTGTGGAAGCTATGAGAGCCTTCACTGACATTGAAGATTATCAAGTTACACGATTGTAATTTTTTTGAAAAAACAAAAGAATACAACAATATGGCGTTTATGTTATGCCATAGGGTTCGTTTGGCACTAATCTTACCACAAAATTAAAGATTCGGAGCCGTTTTTGAGAAAATCTTGTTTTTGTTATTTTTTTAAATTGCACGGACTTTTCCATGAAAACTACTAAAATTTCCAAAAATATCTATGTGACCTAATTGAAAGGACTATTTATGCACAACAAATTTCATTTGGAGTAAAAAAATCTGTCTTCAATTTTGTATTTGTAGGAAGCCGACGGAAAAATTTACACTTTGCATTTTTCGAAAAATCAGAGTGAACTGTGAAATTCTGACCTATGCAGCCTTTGTACGTGTATTTTGCTCTTATCTTATGAGAAATGTAAAGAAAAAATTTGGAGTCGTTTTTGAGAAAATTTTGAAAATGTCCGGCGGATGTCTTGTAAAGAACCACCAAAGTTTAAAGAATGTTTTTCAAAATTTGAAAGTTTCAACTAGAGCCAGATTGACATAGGATTCTTCAATTTGGAAAAGATCGTACTTGTGGTTTAGGCGCTAGTCTGTTCACGGACGGATGGACATTTGGCTTCCAATTGGTTTTTTCGGCATCATGGACCCACAAATGGATTCTGGCTACACCACGTGTTGGAGTTTTTTTTCTCTTAATTTAGCAACCAGTTTTATGCACTTCTTCGCCATCAGAGCCCGACAATGAATTTTTTTCACGCACCATTACATACCTTTCTCTATACTACATATATTGCTGCGTATAAGAGAAAGTAAACAGTACAAAAATAAAAAAAATACAGAAAATCAGATTCGTTGTGTATAATTTACCATTAAAATTTGCACACATAATTTACAATTATGTATACATTTTCAAATTATTTTCTGAGAAACTATTGGTATCAACTAATGCAGTTTCAAACAGGAAAAACAGTGTTCTATATTTGTACTTGTATTTGTGCTGAGCCTCACTTTGCGTCCATGTGCATGCTGCTATAACGGTAAGAAACTGCGTTCGTTCTCTCTTGTACCTCGTAGGGCAACGTCTGTTCCGAGAAATTCGATAAATTTGAAATGCAGTGCAGCTTGTCGCTAAGCTCGGACCCGGACATAAGGTCAAATTTGACTAGCTCTCGTGTTGGCAAGACTCACAAAACGGATATATGATCCGTTTGGGAAGATAGATCCCAAACTTTGCATTTGCCGAGCAGCCGCAACCGAGGGCCACAGCCCTGTTCAAATCTTCTTGAAATAGTACAGCATCCAATATTTCACTAAAAGCCATGAAAAATTTAGCATTATCTGCAAAGATTAAGAGTATGACAAAGATTAAGACTGAAATAATTTGCCACCTATGTTGTTAACAAAAATATCAAAGAGGATAGACCTAATGTGAGCCTTCAGGAATTCCAAAGGTAGCTGAAAAAATTTCTTCACCTGGCACCACAGTAGGAAAGAATACGAAGTTTTTGGGTCAGATAAGAATTAAACCAGTTGACTATTGATTGTGGAATTCCCCATCTATGTAATTTGGCAAGTAATACAGCATGATTAACCCTATCAAATGCTTTAGCAAAATTGGTGCAGATAACATCAATTTAATTAAATTTGTCAATGTGTTTGAATAAGTAGTGATTAAAGGTAGTGGTAGATCTTCCAGGTAAGAAATCATATTGCTCAATTGAGGAAACACATCTAACTTGGAGATCAAGATGTCGTATGAAATAAATAAAATTATTTGAAGATACGATTTTGTGAAATAATTTGCATTGTGAATTTGCATGATTATACTTCTTTCTCATTCATGACATACAGTTTTTACTGTTCTTTGACAAAAATAAATAAAATAAAATAAAATAAATCTCCAGCAATATTGAAGGTTTTAAAGAGTTCGATGGGGAGAGTGAAAAATAATTCCTTCGATTTTCAAAATTTCAGAGTTTAAATAAAATCCCCATTATTAAGCAAACTTAAGTAAACTTTTAAGAAAAGGGCTATTTTTGAGAAAATCTTGTTTATGAATTTTTTTAAATATTTGAAATTTTACTCAAAATTACTTGTCAATTCAATGGGTACATGCAAGAACCTGATATGTTACATATTTATAGTTTTGAGATATAGAGGTGTAAAGTTTCCAGTCAAGAATATGAATGTTTTCCAGATTTTGAATTACAATTTATTTTTATTGGTGGTAAAATATTACAGAATTTATTACAGAATTGTCTACAAATCATTAGTTTGCTTTTAGAAATATGGTGTACACAGCAATTTTTATAAATTTTGACACAAGCATCAGGCAGTGACTTGAGTGTAAGAACCTGATATGTAACAATTCATTAAGCTTGATTTTGATTTTCTTCATTATTTAGTTCCTCTATTTCATTTCTTTCTTCCTAATCTTCTATAATGCTGATGCTCTGAAAATTTTAGATTTATAGGGCTCGCTGTTACACTTTGGATGCTTTCATAGTACTTCCGAAACTCGCAAGGAATGTAAGAACATGGCTTTCTCAAATCTTGCATTTATGGGAGGGGGGGGTCCGTGGGTGCTCCTCTGTATTTTGATGGAAGATTATACATATCATCCATCCATCCATTGTGGAAAAACTAATGTCTAAACAATTCATGGATTTTTCTCTGCAAAGTAGATATTCCTTGATCAGTCTGACAGTGCTCAAGACACTGCTCATTTGAAACAAACGTTTGAATTTTCGGGGTGTCTTTATATGAAATCCTGAGGACATACTCGACATTTTCTTGAAAATCTTTTTCTTTTTTTTCCCCTTTCTTTTTTTTTCCTTCTTTCGTTTTTCTTTTCTTCTTTCTTTTTTCTTTCTGTCTTTTTTTTTTCTTTCTGTCTTTCTTTTTTTCGTTCTGTCTTTCTTTTTTTCGTTCTGTCTTTCTTTTTTTCGTTCTGTCTTTCTTTTTTTCGTTCTGTCTTTCTTTTTTTCGTTCTGTCTTTCCTTTTTTCGTTCTGTCTTTCTTTTTTTCGTTCTGTCTTTCCTTTTTTCGTTCTGTCTTTCCTTTTTTCGTTCTGTCTTTCCTTTTTTCGTTCTGTCTTTCCTTTTTTCGTTCTGTCTTTCCTTTTTCGTTCTGTCTTTCCTTTTTCGTTCTGTCTTTCCTTTTTCGTTCTGTCTTTCCTTTTTCGTTCTGTCTTTCCTTTTTTCGTTCTGTCTTTCCTTTTTTCGTTCTGTCTTTCCTTTTTTCGTTCTGTCTTTCCTTTTTTCGTTCTGTCTTTCCTTTTTTCGTTCTGTCTTTCCTTTTTTCGTTCTGTCTTTCCTTTTTCGTTCTGGCTTTCCTTTTTCGTTCTGGCTTTCCTTTTTCGTTCTGTCTTTCCTTTTTTCGTTCTGTCTTTCCTTTTTCGTTCTGTCTTTCCTTTTTCGTTCTGTCTTTCCTTTTTCGTTCTGTCTTTCCTTTTTCGTTCTGTCTTTCCTTTTTCGTTCTGTCTTTCCTTTTTCGTTCTGTCTTTCCTTTTTCGTTCTGTCTTTCCTTTTTCGTTCTGTCTTTCCTTTTTTCGTTCTGTCTTTCCTTTTTTCGTCTGTCTTTCCTTTTTCGTTCTGGCTTTCCTTTTTCGTTCTGTTTCTTCTTCTGTCTTTCTCTTTTTCGTTCTGTCTTTCCTTTTTTCGTTCTGTCTTTCCTTTTTCGTTCTGTCTTTCCTTTTTCGTTCTGTCTTTCCTTTTTTCGTTCTGTCTTTCCTTTTTTCGTTCTGTCTTTCCTTTTCTTTCTTTTTCTTTCCTTTTTCTTTCTTTTTCGTTCTTTCTTTCCTTTTTCTTTTTTTCCTTTTTTCGTTCTTTCTTTCCTTTTTCGTTCTTTCTTTCCTTTTTTCGTTCTTTTTTCTGTTCTTTCTTTTTTTTCGTTCTGTCTTTTGTTTTTCTTCTTTTCTTTTTCTTTCTTTCCTTTTTTTCTTTCCTTTTTTCTTTCCTTTTTTCCATTTCTTTTTTCCTTTTTTTTTTCCTTTTTTTTTTTTTTTTAAAGATTTGATTTTCATCAAAACTTCTTATATTTAAAATTGCAATTGTTGAACATTTTTTTCAATCCCTATCGTCAACTTTATTATTAAAGGTAAAATACTTTCTTAATGAAATGAATGCTTCAAAATTATATCATTAAAAAATGTGCACAAATTTTTCAAAATTACTATGTTCATTTATGTGAATGAATATGAATTATTTGAATGGAATAGTGAACATTTATAAAGCATCAAAACAAAATTTTCTCAAGTGTTAATTTTTTTCTTTTTTTTTTTTTATTGATGTCATATGGATTCATTTTATTAAAACCTCTGAAATTTTGAAATTCACAGAATTTCAATTAAAAAAAAATTGTTTACCCTTTTACATTGAAGGTGGGGGTTATTATGCTCAAAAACCATTTTCTCAAAAATGGCTCCAAATTTTTTCTTTACATTTTTCCAATATATAGTGGTAATTGCACTGTTTGTTAGACGTAAAGTTTGTTTTAGTGTAATGTTTTTTCAAAAATTACCCTAATGTAATTTTTTTGCAATACATTCACGCCATTAATATGGACATTTCCATTGATTTGTATGCATTATTACATTTGTGAGTGGATGCTCTTCAGACGACTTTAAATGAAATTTTTCGAAATCACAATATATTCATGTGAAAAAAGATTGAATTTCTTATTAGTAGTGCTTAATCGGCATTTTCTTAAAAAGGACTACAAACTTTTCAATGAAAACTTGTATGTAGGATGAGTTTTTACTCTTCTTTAATATTCTTGAAGTAATGATTTAGTTGCACTACTAGGAAAGCAAAAAGTTGAGAAATTGTCAAAAAATATACTTTGCGTGACGATAGGTGGTAGCTGGCCAGAGAATGGAGCACAACCTGAAAGCCAGACCACACCAAGGAAATTAGAAAAATTTGGCATGAGAAAGTCTGTGCTATTCTGTAGCACCTCTAGTTGACTTTCTCTTACTACATGCTATTATGAGTAATGGTAAAAAGCAGCATTCTAATATAAGAATATAAGAAATGTTCATCTCTGTGTGGAACAAGTGCAAGCGACATTCAGTTTTGATTTTCAGTACACTGCTAACAAATAATTAATTCTCCACTCTTCTCATGTCTAGCAAAAGGGACCTCAGGAAGACTTTGGCAGAGTGAAGTTACATTTACTGTCCAGAAATAAAAGCAAGGGGTCATCTCAGCATTGGCTGGAAAGGAAAGGAAAGGAAAGGAAAACTGGACAAAACTCTGATTGAGTTGGTTTCATTGATCTTCCAGCTGAATTACAATCTATTTTTTAATAATTAGCGGCAGGCTTTTATTTTTATAAATGGCGCAAAAAGGCTTTTATTTTTATAAATGGCGCAAAAAGGCTTTTATTTTTACTAAAATAGGCAGGCAAAAAGGCTTTTATTTTTACTAAAATAGGCAGGCAAAAAGGCTTTTATTTTTACTAAAATAGGCAGGCAAAAAGGCTTTTATTTTTACTGAAATTGGCAGGCAAAAAGGCTTTTATTTTTACTGAAATTGGCAGGCAAAAAGGCTTTATTTTTACTGAAATTGGCAGGCAAAAAGGCTTTTATTTTTACTGAAATAGGCAGGCAAAACGGCTTTTATTTTTACTAAAATAGGCAGGCAAAAAGGCTTTTATTTTTACTAAAATAGGCCTGCAAAAAGGCATTTATTCTAGCTAAAGTGTGGGTGCAAAAGGCATAGAAATAATGAAAATTCATGTTGAAAAGGAATTATTGGAAAAAATTAGTAATTGAAGTGATTCAACTTTTTATTCTAATTCTAAAATTTACATTAGCTCTTTCCGTATAAGAAAACTAATCTATCTTTGTAATCTTGATTCTACCTGACTATCTGATATGATAGAACAATTTTTTTTATTTGGGTGCTGTCTCTTTGAAATAGTATTGTTGACTCCCTTTTGATCTTGAATGGCATCATTGAAAACATAATTTTATTTTTTATTCTTTGTACGTGTGCAGTCGCAAGCTCTGAGAAGGGTATATCATATACAGAGAGCTGTCCTAAAAAGAGATTTGAGGCCAAGCTCAAAAGTAGGATGGGATTGTTCATGAGCGATTACAGCCTGTCGGCATCAAGGAAAAATCAAAAATAATTTTTAATACAGCCTCTGCTTCCGCTGAAAGACAAAATATGTCTGTGACTTCGTGTTGCCTAGGCTTGCAGGTATATATCCTTGATCGAAATCTCAGTCAGGAGAAAGAAAAGAAAATACTGATAAAGGCAGAAGAAAGGAAAAATGTGACAAAATGGCAAAAATAGGCATCAAGCTAAAAGAGACAAAAAAAGGCAAAATGAAAATTACTAAAACAATTCCTATAAAGTGATTTCTATTGTCAAAAGTCATGAAATAGTAACAATAACAAAAGGCATTTTGTCAAACTTGCAGGGTCTACTAATTATTTTAATAATAATAATAATAATAATAATAACAATAATGCTAATAATAATAAAAAATCATGATTATAATGATAATGATAATAAAAAAATAATGATGAAAAAATAATAATAATAATAATAATAATAATAATAGAGAAATTATTTAACAATATTACTGTTAAGGCTAAATGTACCGACATTAGTTCAATTTGTCGCCACCACGTGGCAGCATCGAAATAAACAAAATTTACTAGACCGATAACGTCTGAAGAAATGGTCCGATATTCGATCTGTAAACGGCATTGGACCCCTTTTTAAAATAGAATTTACGCTACGAAGCGGTTTTTTTTTGTTTTTCAAACAAGATTTCAGATTTTTTTTTTAATTTGTCATAGTTTCGGGAAGAAATTAAAAAATGTGGACTTAAAGCGCGATGACGACGTGCTTCCTGAATCCAACGCCGTGTCAATCATGCAAATCGGATGAATAGGAGCGGCGTAAAGTGAAATTTGAAAAACACCGTCCCCACCCCCTCTTCATGCTCCACACCGGTGCGGCGGGCCCTCCCTCCACGCAGCCGAACGGCCAAACCCGGCGGCCTGCGGCGCGAAAGGAGGCCAAACTTTTAGACAGGCAAGCCAGGCAGTCGGTTTATGCTTTCGTCCCTTTCAATCTCAATATATTTTTCCCCACATATCGAACTTATGATTCTGTAACACAACCAAACGGTCTCGTATCATCTGTAATAGTCGTATTTTGTAGGTATATATCTCGTTCACATATTTCAGTCTGCCTTCGAATACCATCAAAAATGATTTGAGGCAATACTCAAAATATCGATTCCGATTTGGAAACTGATTTCAACAAGAAAATTGAACTAATTGTGTAATATCACCAATATTCAATGTCCTAACATCATATTTTACATACATTTTACTTCTAAGATCTTCCGTTATCATTCCACTACCAGAAAGAATGAGCCGAGATTACGCACGAGCTCTTTTATCCTGCGACTCTATTTTTGATCTCAAAACGATGTTTGTCTCCTTGATAGATTTCACCTGATGAATCTGTTTTCCCAAGTAAAATCGCCGAAGCTAATTTTAAAACTTTTCGTACTTTCGGACAAATTTGAAAAAGTGGTAAAATAGAACGCAGGCGAGATGCATCCTGAATCCAAGGCTGTAACAACATTGAAATCTAATATTAAGAATCATGACATGTCTCAGCTTACTTGGTAAGTTATATTGATTTAAAATGAATCTGTTATATTTATATAAACTTGAAGATGGGAATAAGTAATTCCTGGTGCGTCATTTTGGTGCAAACTACGTAAATGATAAATTAAAATTAATAATCATTGTATTGTGACACATTTATGTATTTTTTAATGCATTAAATTGTCATGAAAGCAATATGACTTCAACCCTTAGAAACAACACACTAGACGAGGAACAGGTTTATGAGGCGTATAAATTGTTTTGTTATACAGTTATTAATTCGGCAACTTTTACATTTCTACATTGAGATACTATTTTTCTAAACATCGTACACGCTTTTCAGTAACATTTAATCGGATAGCAATTCTATTTATAACATTTAACATACTACTAGTAAAACGTGGTTTACCAGTCTCACTGACAATCTTAGGGAATGTGAATCAGAATGCAAAAGTATTAAATCGGCGATCCTCATCTAGGTGTTGAGAATAGGGATGCAACATTGATGTTGATATTTTTAAAACAGATTTGAATAGACACATGAACATATTTCGTAAAAAAATGAAACTTATAAATTTGCTAGATGAGCTTGTTGACTTGATGAGTTCAATGAAAAGAATTGATAATCACAATTTTATAAAAGTTAAAATATGAAATAATATTGCATTATACCACTGTCGGTTCATGTGTTCGAATAAAGGGAACGCTGCTTGTAACATCCTCATCCAGTAGACTATCTTCGGCCCAAAAGATCCCATTTTCTGGCTTTTCCTACATATGTCCTCCCGTACCCGGAGAGGCGGCCAACGCAAGCACTCTAGGTGTAAGGCCTGTCGCCCACCTTCCTGTACTCTTTTGAGGAAGTTGTGACTCCTTGAGATGGCCCTGAGCGCTAGTTTTCAGGCTTAGTTTCGCTGTTATTCTTTTTCCTTTCTTCTCCCATTTTGCCTAAATCGTAATTATAAATTAACAATCACGGCCACTGCCAAAACAAATTATCTTCCACTACCTTGTTCGAGATTACTAAACCAGGTTTTTGAGAATTGTTTTAATTTTGAACATTGATGTTTGCATTTGCATTATTTGAGCATCAAGCCTTCTCTTTTCTTGCTATCCGAATCTGGGAGAGGACGCGGCGATAATTCGGCGAGTTCTTCCCTAATAATGGCAGAATGAACACATGAAGGACTGCGGGTATCAAACATACTGTTCAGTGCGATGATGTCTATTTGTCGGCTCCAGTCCCGGTTAAGCAGCGGCTGTGAGAATCTCTCCTTTCATCTGCAAGTCCCAATTCTTCGCGGCGTCTGGACGCGCAGAGAAAATAGTACTAGAACATACATCGCAAGCCATCCCTCGTTAGCCTATCTAGATATACTCAGCAATTCCAGCATGTTTGTTCATTGCTCACTCGGACTGAAACTGCCTTTTCCTTTTGTTTGTGATATTGTGTATTAGTTTTTTCGACTGGTTTCTGTCTTCAACACACTTATGTCTGGTCATGTGTGGTTGGTAGCCTTAATTATTTCATTGTGCCACCTACATCTTTTTCTTCCGCTCTTTCCACTTTATTCTACCATTCCAAGCATAATATCCTTTTCTAGAGATTTTGTTCGACACATAGTATGTCCTAAATATTTTCTTTTCAATATTTTGGCTTTTAGAGAAAGTTCTGTTTTCTTTTCAAAATTTCGGCATTTGTTTTTTTTTTCTTTACATTGCACATTAAATATTTTCTTCCGTGTCCATACTTCAAAGAATCTTCCTTTTTGCGGCCTTTCTGAATGTTCAGCTTTAAACCCACACAACAGGAAAAAAAACTTTTCTCGCTTATTTGGATTTTGGTCTTACGGGCTTGATTTCATACGGAATATGACGAAACGGCGTTCCTTTACCTTGGTGATAATTACTAAATTATATTATAAATATATAACTATTTCTATTAAATTAATACATAATTTGGAGCGCGTTCCGGGACCTACAATTTTACAAATCAAGCTCTGGTCTTACGTGATATGCATGCATATTTTATGAATTTGTGTAATTTTCTTGCTTTCTCCGGATGCAATTATTTTGTTATTTGCTTAATCACGGCTGTCTCCTTTCTTTGGTAATGGAATAAACATAGTTTCCAATCTGTTCATCACTCTTTTCTTTTCCAGATCAAATTGCATAATTGTATTCGTTTCGCCGTGATTTCGTCCCCTGTGTCTTTGAGTAGTTTGATCAGGATATTATTTACACCCGGGGACTTACAATTTTTCAGTTGTTTTGTCGCCCAATGCATTTTCTCTACGAAAATCTCTGGTTAATCTTCGTAATCCTCAATATTTATCCACTCGTGTACTTGAAAGTCCTTCTCATATAACTACTTCGTGTATTCTTCCCATCTTTTCATGTGTCTCCTTTTTTTGTAATTACTTTGCCGTTCTCATCCTATTCCCAGGGAGCGAGTAGCGAAATAATAGCGGTAAAGGTATTTATACCGGTATAAAAATACCTTTACCTCTATTATACCTTCATTCAAAATACCGGCGTAAGACGTCAAAGGCGTCAATCAATCGATTTTTAGGTATCAAGGACCCATAACAAATGTATTTTCGCTACACCACTAGTTAGAAGAAGTAATTTATTATATAGCAACAGGATTTATCCACTTTTACGTTACCAGGGCTCGGCAATAAGAGTTTTCTGGTGAACGATTACATTGCTTTCTCTTCTTAGACTGACAAGACGATTGAGAAGAGGAAGAAAGTAAAATGTTTATAATTTGAAATTCCATTAACAAAATATTCATTAAATCGAATTTAAAAATAAATACTTTCTCTGCCTGTTTGTGTAAGAGAATGTATTTATCTCTGTCAGTAATGACAACAATAGTACGTACGTAGAAAACTCAAGGACGAGCAGAGAATCTTTCAAGCACTCTTCAATATCTTTACGTGAGGCATTTCTCAATTAGAATAAGACAAGCTATGGTTATTGCTAAAAAAAATCACAACAAATTTAAAAGAAAACTTTTTTCAAAATTAACCAAGTATGTTTTCGGAAAGAATTTCATGAAAATTAGTAGATTTGTAAAGAATTGTAAAATCAGCAAAATGTGTAAAATACATAATACTGTACAAAATATGTGACGAAAAATTTAGATATTCGTTATGATTTCAACAGTTCGCCCAGATCACAAATTTCAGAACAGTACATAGAAACATATGTAATTACATTGGAATCCGGACTCTAGCCATGAGATCGTCGGGCAGTGCCGCGAAAGAGGATTTTTGACATTACTAAAGATTTTCTGTTTTCTACATTTGTCTATAGAATTATATTTATCCTATTTCAGTGTATTTATCCTATTTCAGTATATGGCGTTGGATTCTGGAGACATCTCGCCTGCGTGCTATTTTACCACTTTTTCAAATTTGTCCGAAAGTTCGAAAACAGTTTTAAAATTAGCTTCGGCGACTTTACTTGGGAAAACTGATTCATCAGGTGACATCTATCAAGGAGACAAACGCCGTTTTGAGATCAAAAATCGAGTCGCAGGATAAACGAGCTCGTGCGTAATCTCGGCTCATTCATTCTGGTAGTGGAATGATAACGGAAGATCTTACAAGTAAAATGTATGTAAAATAAGATGTTAGGATATAGAATATTGCTGGTATCTACACAGTTAGTTCAATTTTCTTTTTGAAATCAGTTTCCAAATCGGAATCGATATTTTGAGTAATGCCTCAAATAATTTTTTGATGGTATTCGGAAATATGTGAACGGGATATATACTTACAAAATAAGACTATTACAGACGATACGAGACAGTTTGGTTGTGTTACAGCATCACTAGGTTGATATGTGGAGAAAAATATATTGAGATTGAAATGGACGAAAGCATAAACCTTGCAAGCACCTGACTTGCTTGCCTAAAAGTTCGGCCTCCTTTCGCGCCGCAGGCCGCCGGGTTTGGCCGTGCGGCTGCGTTGTGGGAGGGCCCGCAAGGGTTGGGTGGAGCGGGAAGGGGGTGGGGAAGGTGTTTTTCAAATTTCACTTTACGCCGCTCCTATTCATCTGATTTGCATGATTGACACGACGTGGATTCAGGAAGCACTTCGTCATCGCGCTATAAGCCCACATTTTTTAATTTTTTCCCGGAACTCTTAGAAATAAAAAAAATGAAATCTTTTTTGAAAAAACGGCTTCGTAGCGTAAATTCTATTTTAAAAAGGAGTCCAATGCCGTTTACAGATCGAAAATTGGACCATTTCTTCGGACGTTATCGGTCTAGTAAATTCCCTGTGATAGTGCTGCGATCTATTGATTTTTCCTATAAGTATTTTTCAGTACATTTAGCCTTAACAATGCCTAATGATTCTAGCAAATTTAGGGGAATGAAATTTAATTTTGGTCACGCATTCTCCTTCTACATCAGGCATACTCATTCTACATCTAACGCAGGCTGGATGGGATATGCCAGTTGGTTTTTCTTTGCCTCAGTTCGAAACAGACGACATGAAACAGAAAGTCAAATGGGTTAGGAATTTTTATTTATTTATATTTTTTAAAAGAAAGTACTGCTGTGATTTGTATATTCCTTCACAATTTAGAACGTGTCGTTAAGCAAGAAAGCTTTCAATTTACTTTTAAATGTATGTATTGTATACATACATTTGCTTTAATATCATGGCTCTTTAATATCATGCTTCTTTAATATCATGGCTCAGATTGTTGTAAAGTGTAATGCCCTTCTATTATACTTGGGTTTTCGTAACGTAGCATGTGAGGGTGTTGTCCTGACAATGGATTATGGCACGGCTTTTCGCGTTTTTCTTGGTCGTGCCGCTAGATGTTGCTTGATCTGCAGCTCTGCTTTATGCGGTCGCGATCGTGCGACATCTGGCGGCACGACCGAGGAAGACGCAAAAAGCCATTCCATCATGAAGAGAAGTCCCTCACATGCCACGTTACGAAAACCCAAGTATTTTTTTTATGCAACGCGTCTCTAAGCCCCTTAAGAGGCGTTGAGAGCTTTGCGCTAGGGAGTAATTCTCCATTAACTTTTTGTCACATCACGTCACGTCACGGTCAGTTGTCTAGTGGACCGCCAGGTAGCATCTCCGCGTACGCGCCTCCTGCGTCACTACCCAGCGGCCAGAATTGGGAAGGAAGAAGGATAAGGGTAGGATTTAGGACACTTCAGTGGTTGGTCTAGCCCTTGTGAAGCAGCCAAACGTTTTGTTGGAACAAATTTTACATGAGATTCGACGGGAATCGAACCCGGACATCAGTGGTGAAAGGCTAGCGACTTTGCTATGTGCCACGAGCGAGCCTATGTGTACTTTTTTGATAAAGTATAGATTCAGAGTGGAGAACATGAAGGTTATCCTTTTGACGAGTGTTGTAGTTGGAAACATCAGAATTTGGGTAAGTGTGTCTTTGTTTTCCACGAGAATCTGCTTTGTGAACACCACTATTTCAAATATGTGTACTATGACGGCATGATTTATGACTTGTGCAGCAAGTTTAGTATTTGACGATTTACCCCCATCTATTAGAGTATTTTAATAATTCAGTCTGCATACCGTATCATATGCCATCCTCATTTCTAGACCATTGTCAATGTCAATGACCGGGAGCGGTAGCTCAGTGCATCAACTGATGTCACTGCAGCACCTCTGACTGGGAGGTCCTAGGTTCGAGTTCTGACGGCGACAGTATTTTCGGCACTAGCTTTTCAGCTAGGTCGAATTCAGTCGCTGTCTGGAGGAGAATTCTAGCGGCCGGCTGCTCTGATCGGTAGTTTTCCGTGGTTTCTCCAATCAACACCAAGCGAATGCCGGGGCAGTACCCTATCAAACGGGCCACGGACCGCGCGCGATCTGTCCTTCCCATTCCTTGACCTATCCTCTCCCCCCGACACACACTTACACTAACATGAACTACACTACCACATATTCCGGGAGACAGGTCGGGAGCTTAGAGCTTGTCCCGGTTGGGGCGGTGCCCCGCTGGTGGGAGAGCCCCGCTGGTTAGGGGAAATCCCACTAGCCGACGGTAGGTCGGCGCCGGATCTCGCCATCCAGCGGGGGAAGATCACCGCCGTCTCCCGAGAAAAAAACATGCACTACACTAACGGGACTAATGACCAGAGCAGTTGACGCGCCCGGAAACATGAAAAAAATCAGTCAATGTGAATGAATTCCACTAGATGGTCAGTTGTGGAATGATTTCTTCTGAATCCATTTTGGAATAGTAAATTTGTTCATAATGTTCAAAGTACCAGTTAAGTCTTCTATCAATATATTTTTTTCCGTTCATTTGCAGAGATTGTAAGTGAAGGAGGATAGGTCTGTAATAATTCAGAATGGTAGGATCTGTGTTATGTTTAAGAATCGAAATTACTATGGATTCTCTCCGTTTGGATACACTAGAATTTGGTAGATTGTTGAGATTGATAGCATTTGTCAGTAGTTCTTTAAAATAATATTATATCCTGGACTTGAATTTTTAGTATAAGCTAGTGGATTCTCAACTCTGGTACAAACAAATGGTACTTGTTTGGGATCATTTAATGAAGAATTACTGTTAATATTTTGTTGAAGTTTGTCCATTGTTATATTTGAATCCATTGAGTATATTTGGAATTCTTCATTATATTTACTGCCATTTGAATTATTAGTAAATGCAGATGCTAGAATGTTAAGTCTGTTAGATGAAGTTCTGTGGTTGTAGTATAGCATGAACTTAGGTTTGATGAATGTCGTTATTCAACCACTAATAGACTTGCTTTTTTTTGCTATTGTCTATGAAGGGGAAACTATTATTTGAAGAGATGAAGTCAACCCAGAATTATCTTTTATTTTCTTTATAAGTTTGCTTTGTCTCACGTTCTTTTATATTGTAAAAGATTTTCTTTAAGATGGATGTCTTGTATTTATTGAAAGCCTGTCTGTATAATTTTTGGCATTCCCCATTCCACCAAGGGAGTCGCTTCTAGGTTAAGGTGGTGAAAAGTGCCCCCAATCCAAATCGATAATTGCGATGCGACAAAAAATCAGCCTCCTAGGGCAATTTATTCCAGATACGAGAAATGTGTTTTTCATGTTTTAGTTTTTTTCTCTGCTTCTATTGCATGTATGAGATTCAAAAAAAATTGCAGAGATGGGGAAAAATAATTGAATATAAAATATTTTTGTCAACCAATTTTGGCGCCAAATTCAAATAGAAAAAAATTGAAATGATTTTCGACGTGTTAACGGAGCACTGTCTCAGTTTCTTCCCTTAAAATGTCTTACAGCATTCTATAACATACATTATTTTCAGATTCTTAAACAATATGGATGATAGTGAAAAAAATTAAAACCAATTTTATGAGTTTAAGAATTTGAAAAAAATGGCACCGAATGTGATGGGGAACAAACGATTTTACCGATATTTACACACATTAAATCACGACATATGAACTTGAACTCTTATCGGTGTTACATCGATTATGTTTGAAACTCAATTGGAATATCCTTCATGGTAAGAGATGAGTGATCTCTTGCGCATCCGACTTCAGCCAACAAGCTTCGGGTATCAGTTTGCGTCATAATATAAGCGGGAATTTTAAATGTCAAAATTATCACAAGTCATTGAAACAGAAACAGATAAGCACTTTTTTTAGTATTACATCTTTTATTTCAATTACCCCTTCATCGTGTTATTTTTGGTTGGTCACTGTTGAAAATTGTCACTTAATGTCCCTTACAAAATGTTTCTCAACACTTCTTGTTATCTATGCAACATAGCGGCCGACGTCTGGTCTCACTTTCTCAACGATGTGGTTACATGGTTCATTACTGAAACTGGTGCTGCGTAGAACGAGCAAAAATTAGTGCACTGGAGAAGAGCCCACATCACTTTCCACCATGAGAATATCGGGAGTGAAACGATATCGAGAGCGTGTGAACGGAAGTGGCACCCTGGGATGCTTCTACGACATAGCCGCAATCACTTATTATTTGGTACACATTATTTGGTCGTTACTTGATGAAAATTGTTGAATCGAAGTTTTGAAATAAAAATTGTTTATAAACGAACGTGCGATCCATTTATTGAAGAAAACAGTGACAATGATTAATTGCATACGATTAGTGAGAAGTGTGTGTGTGTGTTTGTGTTTTCACGAGGGCAGGGAAATATCTTCCAAAGACACTGCGGAGCCCGCACTCTGCAGCTTGTAGGATTCACAGCTAGCCTGTACCTACCCACAAAAAAAAAACCCTCCCATTCTTCCGGTTCCCTTCCCGCGAATCCGCCGTCAAGCATTACATCACGGGAGGGGTAAATCGGCTTATCGCTCTATGCCAACTAATGTCACGCGATACTCCTTCGAAATAGTTCTTCTACCCGAAGCTTCTTTTAAACTTTTGCGGCATAGGGGGCTACCGTATTCCAATTCTTTTCGGACACCAGCATGTTAGTAATGATGGTATCAGGAGTCACAACCTGCCGGAGGAGCCGGTAGAGCTCTTCCTTTCCCCAGCGAAGCGCGGACAGTGAAAGAACACGTGCTCCGCATCCTCAACCAAGGGATCACAGATTGGGCAGGAGGAGTCATCGTCCAACCGGAAACGGAGTTGATACGCACGGTAGCACCCGTGCCCCGTTAACAACTGGGTCAAATAATGATCCACATCTCCGTGTTTCCTTTGGGTCCACTTTGCTATATCAGGAATAAGACGAAATGTCCATCTACCAGTGGATGGTAGAGTCCATCGCCTTAGCCACTGAGACATTGTCACCTCGCTCTCTTCCTTCATGATGACGCTATTTGTAGCTCCCTCTCGGTTACGTGTGTACAGCCTGGCCCTTTCTTGTGCCATGAGATCTATAGGAGACATGTCGGCTATCACACACAGCGTCATATGAAACCCTGCTAAACGCCTGGGCTACCCTCATGGCAAACCTTCTGTTCACTGACTTCGCACCGCGGGCGTACTACTAGATCCCAAATGTCTGTGCCCAAATCGGGGCTGCGTAGAGCAGCATAGAGTTAACTGCGCTATATATACGGACGACCCCAGGAGTCAGCATCCACCATGTTGCTTAACTCTTTCCAGCAGCGATCCTCGCTTATCTTAATAGCTTTTGTGAAAGCTCTTCTGGCACCATGTGATTTTCCTTGAGATTGTCATAATTTGGGCGGCCCCACCCGCGTTGCGCCAACCTGCGTGTGCCGTGGCATTCTTTGCGAAGTTCCGCAATCTCGTCGGTCCACCAGTACACTGAAGGACGGCATTCTTTCTCGAGGCTTCTCTCGTCATTGATGCATCACAAGCATTAAGGACCCGGCTCATTACAGTTTTCACAATATCCTCAGTGTTTCCGACCAGCATAACGTTGCCCTCCATCATGGCAGCGAAAGAATCGCGATCGAACGTCACGTGGTTCCAAGTTACTCTACTTCTATCCCTTGCGGAACTTAACCTACACTTCTTCCTGACTTCATATACAATAGCTTAGTGGTCGCTATGTGTATAATGATCGCTAACCTCCCACGCCGTAATCCGTCTAGCAAGGCTATCACATGTGAATGTCAAGTCAGCGATGGAGCTGCGGCCAATCCTGGCAAAGGTCGGACTGTTCCCCCCGTTGCAGAGGTAGACGTCTAAACGGACAAGGCGGCCCAGGAGAGCCATTCCACGTTAGTTCGTTACCCTGATGCCCCTCTCAGTGGCCCATGCATTAAAGTCCCCAGCAATAATAAGAGGCCTTCGTTCCCTCGCATCATCCAATAATCTGTTGAGTAATGCCTTGAACTCCTCAAGCGATGCACTGGGTGCGGCATAAACACTATAAAAATAGATACCGAACCCCTTGATCCAGGTGAATCCATCCTGTGGGACTTTCATAACTTCCTTGACTGGACTATTACCACAAATCCACACCGCAGCTCGATTAGATGTTATAGTGAGTCAGTGGTGAGTTGTAGTTGATATTTACATAATTGAAATGATTGAAGGATTTCTTAAGATGTTTTAAATTATATAAATTATTTTATATTATAAAGATTTAACTCTCGGCCCCCCTTCTTTCTTTCATTCTTTCTTTTTATTTTCTTTAATTCTCCTTTCATTTCTTAAGATGTTTTTTAAAATTAGGTAACAATGTTAATTCTAATTTTATATTTTTCTTGTATCAGAAAACTGATGATGATGACTAAGCCATCGAAAGCTGCTATTTTTGAAATAAATACTATTGTTGACAATGACAACGCCTTTAATCATTTCGATTAGATGCGTCTGAAACCCATTGGAGACCGGTTATATTCGGGTATTGCTCGCACAGGATCGCGACGTTTATCTTGAGTGAGCGCGCGCACGTGTGTGCGTGTGTGTTTGTCATACTCGTCCTCTGGGGTGATAACTATTCTGGGTTAAAAAAGAGAGAATATTCGTCGAGGGCGAGCATTTATTTTCAAAATATAGTCCCTTATTCGGTACAATGACTAGTTAATGACCACAATATCAGTAGCAAACTAATTACACTTCCTTATCCAGTTATTTTAAAAAAGTTTAATTTCAAACATTATACAATTAGTATTAATTTTTTTATGTAAAATGGTACATCACATTTCAAGCACAAACCAATGTCATATTGATCATGGCAAATGTTGTCCAAACCTTGAATTAACCTCTTAGACAACTGAGCTCTTCGACCCATAGCTTTGAGATGGAGCAACTTTTTACCTTGTGAGATGTGTGATGGCAGTGTCTCTTCTGAATTCCTTTTCTTCCCGTCTTATATATCTACCTAGCATTACTTAACGCTTTATCTACAAGCCAAGTCAATATTGCCCAGTAGATATAGGATTTATATCTTGAACCACGTGATTGATACTGTCTATATTTCTATTGTATATACTAATAATTGCTGGCTGAGTGAATTTCGTTTTTTTCTTTTGATTAATGTTCCTTTACATACTTGACAGGAGATTCTTCGAGTCAATTTGATGCAATTACAACCACCATTTCCTTGTAACAGAGCTCCAATGCATATTCCCTTAGACAAACCTGCCTCAGCTTCACTCACCAATGATTGCCACTCAAATTATCCAGCAGACTTCTTGTGTCTTCCTCATCATTGTCTTCATCCGTTAGTTCATTCACAGATAATGATGCATTTAAAATGTCCTCTACTTGTCATCATTACTACCACCACCATCACCGATGCTTTGAATGTCTTCTTCAAGCAACTGAACTATCTCTGTGACAGTCAGTCTCTCTAAAACAGTTCTTGTTCCTGATAAAGGAAAATAATCTTATTAAAAATTTCGATTGTTGACTTTGTGATTGAATGAAATAAAAAAATACAAACACCATTGAGAGAAAAACAATGGAGTAGAACAAGTGTGACATGGTGTATCACCTAACTTTTTTTTGTGTGGTTAATAATTCATTATGATTTGTGGTGTTATTTAATAATGATGATTTAATAATAAATAAACAACTCTTAGTATAACATTGTCTTTTCCGTAGAGAAAACTTGTTAGAGTGTATAAAAAATTAGTGTTTTTGGTTAAAGCAGTGCAAGGTTAGGATGTCAAGAAATAATTTTTTGTATTTCAGAAAGGACTCTGGAAAAGCTGCTTCTGATGAAGAAGAAGGTGAGCTGGGTGAAGAAAAGGATGGAGAACTTCATCCCCTAGTTACTGTAACTCAGATAAACCCAGAAGAAATTCCTGATGTGCCTCCTAATCGTTTCTTATACAGAGGAGATAATTCTGCAAAGAAAAGTAAAGATGATAAACCTCCCGAAAGACGTAGACGACCAAGAATACGTGGTGTCACCAAGAGTGGACGACTCATTAAAGGAAGAGGTGTTTTTGTAAGTATATATAAAAAGAAAAACATTATTGTACAAAGAAATTTTTAACTATTTATTGTGTTTCATGCATAGATGTTACTTTTCTTGTGAAAACTTAAGATTGTTTCAAAGGGGTCATCTATAAATTACTTAACCCTAAGGAAGGGTAAGAGGCTTGAAGCAGTGCAACACTGTGTTATTTAAGGGCAGGGGAGGATGTTAATTTTAAGTTATGTAATGCTGATTTTTTTTTTTTTTTTTTAATTTTCTCCAACATTTTCTGATATAATTTTTTTATTCAGGGTTATATTAAAACATTAAATATTAACAAATAACATAAACAATTTTAAACTTTTAATAATTTAATGACGTATAACAATTTTAAAAATACAATAGACTTAAAAGTTATGTTATATAAGTTATTACTGTAAGTAGAAGTATTTTTTCATCAGTGGCGTATTGAGTGACTCAATTCTGTTAGATTACAAAGGGAATATTGAAAATGATCTATATTCTAGAATCCAATGAAGATGGCACAGGTGAGTTGTGCCAAATGTGTTTCCCTGATGGCGTGTGCATGGCTTGTCAGAAATTTTCTTGCCTAAGCATCCTTGCTTCACTCAAAAATTGTCCCTGATCTTATTCATAGGTGCAGTGTGCATTGACAAGTAATTCTGACATTTATTATCATATATTTTAATATATAACACTGTTAAAATGAATACAAATTGTTTTTTCTGCTAGATCAGGGTGGCCACTTTCTGGAAAACTGGAAAAAATCGGGAAATTTGATTGCTCTGGAAAATTTGGGGAATTTTGTCTAAGAATGTCAGGGAAGAATCAGTCATAAAGTCGGGGAAAATTTTGAGATGGGTTAAAATTATATATTATTCCTATAAACAGTACAGTGTTATTATTTGCTCAATTTCTGTTGTTAAATTTTTTAGATTTGTACTTATCATGGAGACTGACAAATTATTTTCAGCCTTGCTTTAATGTTTTCTTAAAATTGCATAAAATTCTCTAGAAATCTTATCAGTGAAAAGTTTAAAAATGCTCTGGAAAATGTCAGGGAAATTTGTTTCAGGAAATGAGTGGCCATCTTGTATAAACTTCATTTTCATTAATATGGGTAAATGGGTGGGTGGGGGACGGTTGTTGGGAGTATTATGTAATTATTTATGGGGGGGTCAAACGTGTGGCACTAAGAGCATTACATAGCATTAGGAGAGGGATGCTCCTGTATGTATAAAACTATGTTATGTACATGTTAATAAATAAATTATGGACGGCCCCAAACTTATTTCTTCTTTTTATCTCTTACCTGACTTGGTACTAAAGTGCAAATTTGTCTATTCCTAAATTGAATGTGAAGAAGTATGTTGCATTATGTTCTTTTTTTTAAAATGTTGTTTTCCAAACCTGCATTTACATTTTAAATTGCTTAATTATAAATCCTAGCCTCTTGAATTTGCTATGTTCTTTGTCTTTAATTGGGATAGACTCGTCATGGAAAACGTGGAAGTTGAGAAATTTCATTGTTCTGGAAAAGTCAGGGAAACCTGGCATTTTTTAGAAGAATCTGTAGAAGTCAAGTTAGAACTCAAATTTTTGAGCAAATTTGAAACTAGATATTATTCAAATTTACATTCAAACCTACAAACATACATACATTACAACAAACATTACAAAAATACATTCAAATATTCTTACATTTTAAATTAGAAATTGGAGAGGTAAAGCAAGGGGCGTGTTGCTTTTATTTAATAAAGGAATTTTTGGTGTCGCCTACATGTCACATAACTTGAGGGCTCTATTATAAACTGATGCAGAATTATTGATCTTTAGTTTATATTGCAGTTTTTATCTAAACTTTTGTTTACACACAACCAAAAGTTGAGAATTACAGAATTAAATTAGTAACCAAAGATAATCTGATAAAATATTTTCTTTTGGTAATATTCACAATTGTTTATAGACATCAAATTCAGATGAAAATTGCCATAATTAATTATCGAAATAGCGATCACCCATCACAAGGTTTTTGCAACGTGCATGCATCTTTTTGGATGGCTTTAAATTTACAAAATAACAATCTAGAACAGTCTTGAAACATGAATGTAGTATATATTAAAACATTTTACTAAGTTTTATAAATAAACGATTGTGCACTGTATGTAAATGTGCAATTAACTCCATTTTCCTCAAAAACGGAAATTGGACCTGTTCAAATAAACCTTTGAACAGTATGATGAATGGAATATTTAATATCTTTAAAGGAAGAAATTCTTGGTTAGTTGAGCATGAGGTCCTGGATGATTTGCCATTACTTTTCCAATTGTGTTGGGGTCCCCCAGGATTAGATTTTAGGTCCTCTCCTCTTCTGTATGTAAACAATGTGCTCTCATCTATTAGAAATCAAAGAACTGTTACTGAAATTACAAATATATTGTGCAAGAAAGAAAGAAAGAAACAAACAATAGATAGTAAGTTTTCAGATATTTTAAATTGGGTTCATAGTTACAAATAAACTGTGAACAAATGAAAAACTGTTCTCTTGCAGTTTTGCATTTCAAACGGGCAATTGCATGTGCCATCAAAAATGAACAATATGGAATTGGTGTACGTTAAGATAACAGAACTTCCGATTTTCTTAATTCAG
The DNA here is from genome assembly GCA_964035755.1 of Teleogryllus oceanicus. Taxonomy (NCBI): domain Eukaryota; kingdom Metazoa; phylum Arthropoda; class Insecta; order Orthoptera; family Gryllidae; genus Teleogryllus; species Teleogryllus oceanicus. The sequence continues at coordinate 123,953,761 of CAXIVR010000002.1, forward strand.
TCAAACCTCAAATAGAATACCCATATAAATGAATTGAACCTTAAATTAAGTTTATTATTTTAAGCACTCAGAATGTTTCAAATTCAGTAAACCTAAATGCAGCTCCTGTACATTACATGAAAGTACCTACGTGAGATATGGCATAATATTCTGGAGAAACACATCCTGTAATACTCAGTTGATACAGTTGAATAATAAGAAATCCCATCCATGTGAATCCTACAATTCTTTCTTTATTGAACTTGGGACACTGCCATTGCCTATTTATTTTACGAATCAATTACTTTTATCAAAATTAAGAGCAGGAATGTTTTTCATCTTGCAATCAGCAGTAGCCGATCAGTAGTAACATCCACATCCACAAGTTGCATTAGTTGTGTGGGTTTTTCATGAATAGTGTTGGTACCGGTTACTTCATACGTTCGGTTTTACATTGCTTACCTTGCAGGTATAAGTTACTTTGTAACTCTCTGCCAGATGGAATTAAAGGATTAAAATGGATACACAAATTTAACCCTTGAGTGGTTATGTGGATTACTATTGTAATCCAGTCATATTCATTCGCTGTTTTCAGCAAGAGTTGACAATCTTTTGGCATGGGCTTTTCAGTACTTTTCATAGAAGGCCTCAGTTTTCGAATTATAGCAAAACACGATGCGAGTGATGACTGCCGCACTAGCGATAAGCGCCAGAAACCCCTTGGATTACGATAGTAATCCACATGACCACTTGCGGTTCAGTTTCTGACCTAAGCTGACTCCCTTCAATATCTCTGTAGTCGATGCTCTGAATGTTAATGTAATGAACAACAGTGGTGAAAGGTTGACCAGAAGGGGATTTCTAAAGGACTTTACTTTGTTCTTAATGAAACCAGAAATGAAAAGGAAGATCACGAGAAAATCTGTGCCGACAGCAATATGAACACAAGAGAGATTTTCACTAGGAATCCGAGCAGAGGTTGTGGAATCAGCGGAGTCACGAAAGGGCGACACGGGATGTTATCTCTGTGGACGTCAACGAAACAAGACGACAAGACTCGACAGTACTGCGAAAATTGTGTCCAGTGGGTGTGCCACATTGAGAAAATCATTGGGATATTTATCTGCTATTGACACAGAAACACATTCAAAATAAGGCTCCAGGTGTTTAAACAATTTTGTCAAACTGCTTTATTTAATAATTGTAATGCAAACAATAATGAATGAACAACATATAGAGCACAAGAATTTTCAAAAACAAATATCTACTTGCATGTATTTTATTATATTTGTTTAAAGGCATTATATGTGTATTTTTGTGTAGCATTGCATAGAATTCATAATATGTCAACATTCTAATAAATTATTTAGTATCTGGTAACTATTCAGTGTTTTAGATCCCATTATTCATCCATATTTGAACTAAGACATGTTTTTTTTGTAAAATATTATTGATGAGAATAAAAAAAAAAAAAAGGATTACAATTTTAATCCACATGACCACTCGCGTCCAATTCTGAGCGTGTCAAGTAAAGTCTTTTTTGCTGCATAACTGTTTATGTACAGGCATTATACTGAGCATGAAAAAAACATAATTTATTTTATAAATATGTAATGCATTATTTAACTTTCGAACTGTATAATTCTGAAAGACTAAATATGCCTGTAGCAAGAATTTGAATTTCAGCTTTGGGGGCAGTGACCCCCTTGTGATGAAGTGTTTTGTTCGGTTTCCCTTCATCTATTGAGCAAATACTGAGATGACTCCTTGTGGTCTTCTGGACAGAAATGTAGCTTCTCTATGTATTGTTGAGCTCCCGTTTCATTAGTTGTGGTAAGACTAAGGCTGAGGGGTGTGGGTTGTTACTTTGTTAGCAATACTAGAAAATCAAATCAGTGGTTAATTTTCTGACGCAAATGAGGTTTCCATTACTGGGTCATGAAAATTTCTAGAATTCAATTGTTTCTGACAATAGTTATTGGTACCATTTATTCATAATTAAATTATGTATAGCAAAAGAGAGAGGTCAAGGATTCTGGAGATCAAGAAAATGTGAACAGATTATACTTCTCCCTTAGGTTTCACATACAGTTTTGATGATAAATAAATGAAATCAAATCAAATTGAAAATTTCATTGAGCCAAAATGAGAAAAAATTGATTTTTCTTGAGGAAACCATGTTAATGACTATTGATAAGTTGAGTGTAATAACAAAAATATTTTTTCATTTTGGAGTTTGGCAAAAAGAAAGTTAAATCCTTGCATGATATTAATAAGTACTTTCAAAGTAAAAAAAACAAACAAACAAATTAAAACATAAATAAATAAAATAAAATGAAACAACCTCAATGTGAAGCTACTACTCCTATATTATCATTGGTACTTTCTTTAAGAATTTTCCCCTTTTTTAAATGTTTTTCCTCGAGTGAAGGGGAACATTCTTTAGTGTCTGTTATGAATAAAATAAATGTTGCATAACTGAAGTTCCTACTTGTTAGAATAATATGTAATGAGACTTTTTTTTGAAACATGATTATGGATGTGGAAGGAAATGCTTTTATAGTTACAGAATTCTACTTGGTACTTAATGTTTTTCTTCTTTTTTCAACAGAGGTATCGTACACCATCCCGCAGTCGGTCAAGAAGTGTGACACCTCCACATTGGAAGCAAGCCCAACAGAGGACTATCAAACTTAGTGAATATGAAGTGAGATTTTTTATCATCATTATCATCATCATCATCATCTCTCTCCTTGCTCCTCTCTCTCTCCTCTCTCCTCCATCTATTCTCTCGCTCCTCTCTCTTTCTCTCTCTCCCTCCTCTCTCTCTCTCCTCTCTCCTTCTCTCCCTCGCCTTCTCTCTCTCCTCTCATCTTCTCCCTATTTCTCTCGCTTCCATCTCTCTCCGTCCCCATCTCTCTCGCTCCCCATCTCTCCGCTCCATCTCTGTCCCATCTCTCCGCTCCATCTCTCGTCCAGTGCTCTCTCTAGCTCTCCACTCTCTACTGTACTTCTCGCTCTTTTCTTCGCCTTCATCTTCTCTCGCTACTCTCATCTCTCCTCTCGCTCTCATCTCTCCTCTCTCATCTCTCCCTCTCTCATCTCTCTCCCACTTTCCGCTCTCTCATTCTCTCTTCTCATCTTATCTTCTCATCTCCATCATCTCTCTCATTGCTCTCTCATCTCTCCATTCTCTCTCATCTCCGCCATCTTCTCTTCAGCTCTTCATCTCTTTCTCTCTCTCTCTTCTCTCTCTCTAAGCTCATTTGTCCAAATGATATTAAGATTACACGTACTGATGTTTTATGAATTTATATTAAAATTGATAACATTAAGAAAAACAAAATAAACTAAAAGCAATTAATAAAGTTACAACACTAGTGATAAATACTTTTAATTAGTTGTAATCTAATATTCTTTGTTTCAAATGTCACACAAAACTTGCTTCACTCATACCTATTTCTTCATTACTCAAAAATTCATTACAATAGCTTGCTTATGTAGGTATTGATGAAAAGTAGTAACTTTGTGATTTACAAAACATTTCCTTAAAGGTTTCTCGAAAACTCAATAGTTTTCTGTGAAAGTGGACTCAAAATTCTGCATTTTCAAGAAACGCTCAAACACCATTTTCTCAAGAATGGCTCCAAATTTTTTCTTCAAACTCTAGCAATGGATAGTGCTAACTGCCCTGTTTAATATGATGTAAAGTTCATTTTGGTGTATTGTTTGCGTTTTAAAAAATTACACAAATGTACTTTTTTTAAATATCTTTCACACAGTTAATGTGCACATTTTCAGAATTTTGTAACCACTATTGCATTTGTGAGTTAAAGTATTTCAGATGACTTCAAATTAAGTTTTTTAAAACTCTGTGAAAAATAGCTTCAAATATCACATTTACAGTAATGCTAAATGCCATTTTCTTCAAAAGAGCTCTAAAGTTTTCAATGAAAATTGCCCTTTAGGATGAGATTTTACTCTTCTTTAATATTCTTATGTATACTATTAGGGAGTACTTTGGACAACGACAGATGGTAGCTGGAAAGAGGATAGGGCAAGACCGTAAAGGCAGTCCACACTAATGAAATTAGAGAACTTTACTACAAGAAAGCCTATGCCAGTTTGTAGCACTTCTAGTCATAAATGCAAATGCTCTGAAGCTCTATTTAGTGAAATAAGATTTTGTTTAACTTTTTCATGTCTCCCAATGCAATTGCATTCGGAAGCCTACACGGCAGAAACCTGGTCTGAATACTTATGAAGAGAAAGGTAAAAGTTGACAAAGTACACGTCAAAATCCTTAAACAACTTATTAAATAATATTGAATACAATTTCCACAAATAATTTTGGCATGTTCTAAATAAACATATATTTTACATTTTTTACAAAAATATTTAGAAAGTTTGTCTTTTTTCAATTTTTCAAGGTTCACAATTTTATCGTTTCTCAACAGATGTCTCCAGTACATCTCTGTACGGGAAGAAATTGTGACTGTCGGTGCTAGATAGGACAAATGCTTACATTTCCTTAATAGGCACTTGTCACAGAAACATGTGAAAATAATGCCATGATACTAAAACATGCCCGACGTTGACTGGTGCCACTTTGAATAAAGCCCTGTCTTTCTATTTAAAAACAAGCCTCACTTGGACGGACATTTTTAAACATAATTATTCCTGATAAATGCAATTTGGACACCAGGGAAAGGTTACACATGAAACCTAATAATTCCTGCGTTATTTAAATATTTCTCCTTACAAAATTATGTTGGGCTAGCTCACTTAATTGGGGTTTGAAGTTCATAATTGTTGCTACTTACTCTGCAACCAATTATTCAATCTGCCATCCATACGGAGTGGCGAGGAATCTGAAAATCTTATTAAAATGCTGGATTGCACGTAACGAATAATGATAATCAGCCTTCTTTCAACTTAACACGTTAGAATTTATTATACTGATAATCAAAAATGAATCATTCTTTGGTCGTGACCAGTTTTCTCTGTATTACAATAGTTTTAAACCTTGTTATTCATTCGTGGGTCTTTGCGCACTCTCCACTTCTTGGTTCGATGGCGCCATGTAGAACCCTCTCCGTCGACGCAGCAGAATCTTGTTTCTGAATAAAATCCTCACCTAATGTCCGTGATCTGGTTACAAATTCTTTGGGCGATACTATTATAATCCGTGACGTCCCTCACTTGCATCTTGGGTGGACGCCTAGACACGAATTTTACTTCCTAAAAGAACACTCTATCCTCATATAAAAAATGATAGTTAATTTAAACAACTGTCAATTACAGTCTTTCCTCGATCTAATAAAATATATTAAGAGCTGACCCACTCATCACCGCGGTGCTCTAGCGAATGAATGTTCTTCTAAAAATTCGGAAGCATCCGAATCCTATATCTTTTTCTTCTGTCTCAAAGCAATGCTTATTCCGCCTCTGTCATTTCAACCTAACGAAAATGATCCTTAACGCTGGTTGTTTTTTGTCACATAGCGACCCCATTTCGATCGTCTATTGACATCTGTATATTCTATATCAAATAAAATGACATTTCCATAATAAAAATGGTTTGTCATTTTGGTATATCACAATACTTGTTGCTTGATATTGCGCTGTGCAATGTTCAAGTTTCAACATGCTCATGGATAATGATTCAGCGAAAGGATAAAAATAGAAGGCCCGAAAAGTATAATGAAGGAATGCATGAAATGTTAGAGGACTAATGCGTCGCAATAATTCTGGAACATAAAACTTTGATTAATTTCTTCAATCATGACTTCTCCCATCAAATACAAATTGTGGAATTTATTATTACCTTTAGCACTCTTAGTAATTTGCGCTTATTATAATTCAAGTGAAGCTTATTTTCTATTCACCCTACGTTAAGTTGGTCAATGTTTATCTGTAGAAATCCAGAAACTTCTTCCTCATTAAACATTTGCCAAAATTTACTATTGCCTGCATATAATAAAAACGAGTTTTCAAAAACATTTATGACATCATTTATGAAAATTATAAACAAGATCGGTTTCAAGCGACACCCTTGTGGGATGCCTGATGTTACAATAATTTGACAGATTCAAAATCTCTGTATCTTACCTGCTGTGTTCTGTTTCTCAAATAACTTTGCAACCTTTTCCACAGAAAATCCTTCGAAACCCATTTTTTCAAACTTTTTCAATGGAATATCAATATCAACCTTATCAAATGCTTTACTGAAATCCCTCTAAAGAACATCTATTTGTTTACCCTCATACCAGCACTTTTCACTTCATTAGTAAATAACAGTAAATTTGTTGTGGTTAATTTACCATTTACAAAACCTTGTAAATGGTAATAATATAATTTATAAGTGATGTTTCAGGGTATCCAGTAGAATGTTTTCAAACAATTGAAAAATTTTAAATATTAATTGAAGTAAATATTTCAAAATTCTTAAATAAAAAAACTAGTGGTGCTACAATATGGCACAGACCTTCTTGTAGTAAAGATTCAAAATTTTCTTGGTGTGGACTGGCTTTACAATCTTACCCTATCCTGTTGCCAGTTACCATCTATCCCCCCCAAAATACATTTCTTTGAAATTTCCTAACTTTTCATTTTCCTAGTAGTAGAACCAAAATATTACTTGAGTTAGAGTGAACCCTCGTCCTATATGGCAGTTTTCATTGGAAAATTTAGAGCTGTTTTAAAAAAATTGTGTTTAAGCGTTACTGTAAATGCAAAATTTAAAGTTTTTTTCACAGAAAATTTTTGAGTTTTTGAAAAACTTGAAGTCATTTGAAGAACTTTAATTTGCAAATGCAATAGTGTTTACAAATTGCTAAAAACATGCAGATTAATCTCATGAGAGATTAAAAAGAAAAGTACATTTATGTAGTTTTTAAAACAACAAAAGATAACACTAAAATTAACTTTACGTCATATTAGACAATGCAACTAACACTATCTGTTGGAAAGGTTGAAGAAATAAATTTGGAGCCAGTTTTGAGAAAATGGCATTTCAGCATTTCTCAATATGTGGAAATTTTAGTTCATTTTCACAGAACGCTGTTGAGTTTTTGAGAAACTATATGACGTTATTTAAAGCACTTATTCTCATAAATGCAATAACTAGAACAAATTGCTGGGAATGTAAATATTAATGACATGAGAGAAGAGTAAAAATAAGTACATTTTGTAAATTTTGAAAAAACAAAAGAATAGAGCAATGTTGTGTTTATGTCATCTTATAGAGTGCATTTAGCAATTTCCCTAGCAAAAGTTTAAAGAACACATTTGGAGGTTTCCTAGAAAATTTGGTGGTGATTTTTTAAAATTGCACGAATTGCACCCAATATTGTGCAAAAACTACCAAAATTTTCAAAAAAATTACCATGACATTAATGAAAGAACTAAATTGGGAGAACAAATTTTACCTGGAGGAAATATCTCTATCTTCAATTTTGTAGTTGTAGGAACATGCCAAAAAAAATTCACACTTGAAAAATTTTCGAAAATTCTTAACTGTGTAAATATCCTGCCTTTATACGTGTATTTTGCTTTATTCTTATCAGAAATTTAAAGAAGAAATTTGGAGCCGTTTTTGAGAAAATTTTGAAAATGTCCGGGGAGTTTCATGTAAAGTACCCCCAAATTTTAAAAAATATAATTCAAAATCTCAAAGCTTTGACTCAAGGTAAATGGACAGGGGTTTCTTCAATTTGGTAAAGATCGTACGCATGGTTTGGGTGCTAGTAGTGTTCACATATGGGCATTTTTACTCTTATATATTTATACATACATGTGTGTGTGTATGTGTATGTATGTATTCAAGATGGTTTCCAGATGACAAAATCTGATAATGATGGTTAAGCTGCTTATCATTCAAATAAAAATAAAAATATTGGTAAAGATGGTATAAATTTGCGTAACTATTTCAATGCCAATATCCCACTTGGACATCAATAATATCTGTGTGTGTATGTATGTATGTATGTATGTATGTATGTATGTATGTATGTATGTATGTATGTATGTATGTATGTATGTATGTATGTATGTATGGGGTGAGTCACATAACTTACATCTCCTGTAACTTTTGATAGGTTCGTGTTACTGCAATGCAGTTTTTACGAAAGTGCATGAGAGAATGGGGCTAATTGATAAGTGTATTTATTTCTATTTTATAACTTGTATTTTACGAGACATTCGAGGTAACTTGGTTTTTTCAAATGGAACAATGCATATTTTTTCAGTCTTATGATGAGAGTAAAAAGAGAAATTCCATAATATACGTATTGTCATATGATAGATACGCATTTGTTTGAGTAATTTTGATTTTTTTGCGTCTGATGTTTAACAGATATTTTGAATGTAGCAGCTCGCCACGCAAGGCCACACAGTGCTCCACCAGCAAATGCGCGCTTGGGGAAGAGAAACTATGTATTTATTTTTGTCAAAAAAAGTTAAAACTGTGTATGATGTGCTATGGGGAGAAGTGAATTCTGTGCACGTTTTCAAAATTCTGTTATACCTACACAGTCATTTACTACTTGAATTTTGAACGATAATTTGAATAACTGTATTTCCCACTGAATTCTAGAAGTCGTGCACAGATGATGAAGTTACATTTATGTCCAGAAGCAAAACAAGGGGCCATCTCAGCATTTGCTCGATGGATCAGGGAAACTGGACGAAAAATCTGATCGAAATAGGGGTCATTAACCCAGAAGCTGCAATACAATACTTGTTATATATTGTTTAGAATTATACAGTCCAATGGTAAATAATACATTAATATCACTGTTAAAATTAATGTTACTTTCCTTGTGATTCTCAGTATAGTCTCTAATTGTGTAGAAATAGTTATGCAGCAGAAACCTTGAGCAGCCCCTTGAGTGGCTTGGAGACGCGTTGCGTCAAGGAGTAGACGCAACAAATTTAAAAAAAAAAACAAAAAAAAACACGATTTCACTTGGGATTTAAACTTTTCTATCTAATTTAATCGTTTCATGTCATCTGGCAAAGTGTTGTAAAATAACGCACATGTATTGTATGTGCATTTTTTGTAATAAGCTGTTGATACTATCCCCTGATGTAAATGATTTCTATGTTGAGTGTTATAGTAATAGATATTGGCATTTTTGAAAATATATTCCCGCCCGTAAGCAAGTAATTTTTGACAGAAACTACGGATTCGTAAATCAACACACAAGGTAATGGTAAAACTCCTAGATTAATAAAGAGAGGCTTAGAAGAATCACATGGGTGGGATATTGTTAATATTAGTACAATTCGTTTTTGTAATCTAAAATTCTGGGAGCTATAAGATGTATTTCCCCAGAATATTATGCCATATCTCAGGCGGGAATGAACATTCGCGAAATATACACAACGAGCAGTTATGAAGGTTGACGGAATTTGAAAGAATTCTGAACATGAACTAAATTTTGTGTTCAATTGATTTAAATTTAAGGTTTGACTGAATTGAGAGACCTAAATTTTGTTACCTTAACATCAGTCAATGGTACACCGTTCATTTTCAATGGAACACAGAATTGTTTATTTGAAATGCAAAACTGCATTAAAACAGTTTTCTTTTCATTTACTATTAATTTGTTATTTCAGAACCATTTGAAACATCTGATATTGTACTATTTATGGTTTCTTAATTGCAAAGAATGTTCATATGATCCGCATAGAGAACCGTTCTTTCTGTTTGAGTCGTTGAGGGCATATCGTTTACGTAAAGTAGGAAACGAATAGGGCCTAAAATCAATCCTTGAGGAACTCCTCGTGCAATTGGCAAGGAGTTGGAAAGGTGTGTACATAATGTTCCATCATTCCAGAAGGTATTTCCATTCTCTGAGATCGTTGTTTAAGGTATGAACGTAACCAATCTAGAGCAATCCATATGAAGGTAATTCTGTAAGTAAAATGTCATGATCAATGAAAACAAAAGCTTTTGAGAGGTCTAAAAATAATAACTTCATGTTGGCAATCTGAAAGCGCGTCGTGTTTACTGAGAAAGGTTTCCATTTGTACGTAAAAAGGTCTCTCTAATATTTGAAAAAACTGATAGAAGAGAAATGGGCCGATCATTTTGAACTTCATTTTTGTTGCCTTTTTTGAAGAGTGGCTAAATTTTAGCTGTTTTGGCAATATCTGGAAATATTCAGGTGCATAAGGATGCATTAAATATGTGGGTTCACGGGTGTATAATGGCAAATGCTAAACCGGACGAATATTATATTCTAAACCGGATGAATATTTATTTTTTAGTTTACTGATTAAGAGAATTTCATAGGAAGAAGTTTTGGAAACGAACATTATGTCTAAAATTTTGGGGATATAGCTGATATGGAATTTTGTGGCTGAAGACCCTTAGTGAGATTGGCAGCAATTCTTGAAAAGTATTGGTTAAAGTGACTAGCCATTATTGCCGTAACGTTCACATTTATATCTTATATTTTAAAAAAACATTCTCTACAAGCTGATTTTAGTATTTCATTTTCATATATTAATTTTGTTTCAAGATCCTATTAATATCCTGTAATATAAAACCCCTTTAATGGAGTTCATGTAATAAACAATTTTAATAGAATGCGTGGGGAGAGTTGTTAACTGGATCGGTTAGGTTAAGTGGTCCATGCTTTTAAATGTTGTTGGGAAGTGATTCCTACTTTTTTCCACTGGAGGGCACTCATAGAATAATGGAGCTGAGAATCTAAACCATTTCCATAAGTTGCAAGCCTTCATTGTTGAGTACAGTAAGGAATATTTTTCTGTAAGGTTAGAAGTTTTTTCTACCACTAATCTGCTTTGCAATTTTATTGTGATTGAATACCAACTACAAGAAAAATATTCACACTAGATTAATTGTTAGTATTTCTGTTTTATACTCGTGTGTTTGTTTTTGATAATACATCGCGAATTGTATGTTTTCGGGTATATAAAGAAAATATGAGCTGTGGGGTTAACTGGACCTCTGGGACGTTAGGTTAAGTGGATCGGTCCAGTTACCCCCCCCTTCCTTTTTTTTTCTTCTTTTTCTTTGAAAGTAGTATTTGCATATTTGCAATTAACAGTGACATCAATCGCCCTGAGCTATCTTTCCTGGCCCAACCAAAATGCTTTTGTTTTAACAGTAGATATTCTTACAAAGTTTCCATGCCAGCAGGGAAATATTTAAAGACATGATTTATTTTAACATGAATTTGGGAGAGTACAATAGAAAAAGTTTATGGAAATGTGTAGAAGAATTTTTTTCCATTAAAACATCAATGTTATTTTCACAATTTATTTCGGTCCTTTAACCTTACCGGTTAGGTTGACTGGTTATATATATATGATTCCAACGTAAATCCTATATAAAATATAAGTATAATTCCATTTGAAAGAACCAAGTTACCTCAAATATCTCACAAAAAACAAATGGTAAAATATAAATAAATACACGTGTCTATTAGATCCATTCCCTCATGTACTTTCGTGAAAACTGCATTGCAATAACTTCAACCGTTCAAAAGTTACAGGAGGTGCTAAAGTTACGGGACTCACTGTGTATATGTATAAATGTGTGTGTGTGTGTGTATATAGCATATATATTATATATATATATATATATAAAATATAAATCATATATATATATATATATGTATATATATATATATATATGTGTGTGTGTATGTGTATGTGTGTGTGTGTGTATATGTATGTGTGAAGATATAATGTTTCATAACTTTGTTTTTTTCTCCTCCCCTCCCTGCACATGCGATAATTCTTTCAACAGATTTCTTTCAGTCATATCTTTGATTACAATTCATTAGACTTAAAACAGAACCAGACATAGAAGTATCCTTAACTGTGTTACATGATCTTAATGCAATAGCAATGGAGAAATCAACAGGAAACCGTATTTGAGTAGTAAACAATCAAAACATGACATGTCGATTTTACTCCTTTTCGAGAAAAAAGCAAAAATGTTAGAGCATAAAAATTATGCAAATACTTTATTTGCACTGAATTCTTAATTGTGCAATAAGGATAGCTAAATATATTAATATAAAACATAAATATTTAGTTTGGTTCAATTTTATAACTAGTTTTATGTCGGACATATCTTGTTTTGAATGTACACAAAGGACGTCATGCGTGGAATGAATGACAGCTGAACTTGTCTTGATTCGAATGGAAAATAAATTCTTTTTATTGAAATTCATAAAATTGTAATGGGAAAATTAGTATCCTTTTTCTTGCATTTTTTGCCAATATTGCTCATTTTATTAGAAATAAGTATATAATTCTTACCTTAAGATTTGAATGCTTTGTTTCGTAATATTCTTTCTTTCGTTTCCTTGAATGCTCGGTTATGTCACTAACAGACACCTCCATTTCCACGACTCAGAATTATTCAATGTGGGATAATATTTTCTTCTAACTAAACAGTAGCAATATTGAAGCAAAATGTTTCACATAGAGAAAGAACACTTTCTGGTCTACTTCGTGGCCTGCAGCTAACTGACCTATTCTCTAAAATATGTAGTTGTGGAAATTTCAGAAAATTGAACCGTTACTTCTTTACATATTGCAAGTGAGGATTAGCCAAAATACCTGGAAAAAGTGTGCATTGTTTCTCTTGAGCGGCTGGGAAAAATCCACAGATCCAAGAAACCCCAAAATCCATCGGGACGAAAGGAAAGAAGTCTGATCCAATGCTTTCTGAAACGCAAGGTTTAGAAAGGTCTTTCTTTTTATACAACAATTTTATTAATAGAAATCAAGTGTATTTACTTTTCCCTCAAATAAATGATAATTGACTCCCTATTTGCTTTAAGTGTGGTAAATAACAATAAAATCATAAAGAGAGGGATTGTGGACATGTTCCATTTTGAATGAAATACAAGTAAGATATCAGCACTAGCGAAGGTACATGTCATGTTATTAATGAAAATGCTATGAAATTAATAAACAAATTTTAAACTGGACATGTCCTGGTTTGCATGAAACCAGTAGTTTTAAAGTGAATTTGTTAGGAGACATGTTGCGTTGTGCATGAATATGAAGGTCTGGGGATATAAAGCTCATCAAAATTAATACAAATCGTAGTATAACTCAATTTTGGTCAACGATGGATATGTCACATTTTGAATGTTTGCTCCTTGTTTTTTTTTTTTTAAACAATTGATACACTTGGTGCGATTATGAATTTTGTGTTGTATATTATGGAAGATTGAGATTATGAATGAATAAAATTTACTATATTGTAATTAAAAAAAATTGTTTTCAGTCTGAAGATGGGTAAAAATGAAATTCTGCATCATGTAAATTACCTGAATTAGCATTGTGTAAATCTTATCATTAAGAAACAGTATTTTATAATGTAATGTTTTAAATATTCTCAAATTCATAAACCTGTTTGTCTAAAATTAAAGGCAAAGAATAAAGCATTGTCATTGTAATTACTGCAAAAAATCATTCTAGAGATAGTGGCAAATTCAAATTTAAAGGGTCTTGATACTGCAACAGTTTTCTTTTTGCTTCTTCCTTTTCTTCTTTCTCTATCACTTCTTCTTCTTTCTCTTCCACTAGTTCTTCTTCTTTCTCTTCCACTACTTCTTCTTCTTTCTCTTCCACTACTTCTTCTTCTTTCTCTTCCACTACTTCTTCTTCTTTCTCTTCCACTTCTACTTCTTCTTTCTCTTCCACTTCTTCTTCTTCTTTCTCTTCCACTTCTTCTTCTTCTTTCTCTTCCACTTCTTCTTCTTTCTCATTTCTTCCACTTCTTCTTCTTCTTTCTCTTCCACTTCTTCTTTTCTTTCTCTTCCCTTCTTCTTTCCTTCCACTTCTTCTTCTTCTTCTTCTTCTTCTTCTCAATCTGTTCTCTGTCTGTCTTTCTTCTCTGTCTGTGGACAACCCTATGCCTTAACTGGAAACAGGATTTTACCTTGTTTGATCTGACTGGAGTCACGGCCCAGTGAATTTAAATTATTTATTTATTTATTTACTTGTTAATGGTGGCAGCTACAAGCTATTGTACTCTTATCTTACAACAGTGTAATAAGTTTTACAACATTTCAATTTGGTATTCACAATTATATAATATGATCTACAATTATAGATCAGATTGCATGAATACAATTTGTGTACATAAACATACAAACATGTGTATACACATACGCATATATGTTAATTTAATATCATTTAATTAATCACAAAGTTGACAATCCAGGCCATTCTTGAAGGCATTCAGATTCCTTTTGAATGTGGTTGGCTGGGATTGCACACCACGCATTTACAATTCAGTTTACAATTAACTGAGATGCCCTATCCTTCTTTTTTCTTTCCTTTTAAAAGTTTCTACAATACAGTGAAATCTCAGTTTGAAGTAAATCTTAAAATCATAATATTTATACTTTATACTGAAAAGTATTTTATATTGAGAAGACAATTTTTAAAAAAATTTAAATTGTTTGTTCAATAAATAAAAATAATGAAAAAAATACCTATCAGTTTTAAATTTGTTTTGAGAACTGTCTTAGTTTCAAATAATGATTTGAGAACTGTCTCAGGAACATTTATATTTTTCTGAATATATACTTTTAACCTCTCAAGACACTTCTCTGCCTGTGTTGAAGATACTGTTTCAATCTTTTCTGGGGTCTTCTGCCTCTTCCACTTTATGAAATCCTCTAAATGAATCTTGTTTTGATAGGGGTATATTGCCAATTGTTTGTACATTTTTAGAATATTTCTTTGCTTTTTAAAATAGGTGAAACTGAAGTTGGGTTTGTGTCATATGCATGCGCTACATCAACATGCTTCATTCCACTATCTTTTTTTAAAATTATCTCCACTTTCTGTTGTATTGTGAGCTGCATCCTTTTATTACTTTCCATTGCAATCAAATTGGGTCATAATTTTTATGAATACCACTCCTCCACAATTAATAAGACATGAAATGAAAATCCGGAAGATCATAATATTCAAAATTGAAAAAGTTGGGGTTCCCCATCTAGTAGTCCAGAAATTAATACTGCTTCTATTTGCTGTGATTTTGTCGATTCAGGTCTTGTCTTCACGAATTCGATCAACGTGTAATATTGATATGTTATTCAATGCACGTTGCGTACAAGAAGTATAACCTGAAAAGCTATGCTCATTGTACGCATTAGACATTTAAACAAAAATTTCAAATATGTACCTAGTACTGAAATTAGAATATTGGGGTAACAGAAATTGATAATTGTTTTTGCCAGAAGGTGGATGAAATCAGTGCCTAAAATGACACATAATTTTTATGATTTGAATATGATTGTATTAAGAAATCTGTCAGTCAAAATTGAAATCTGTGAAGAAATGAAATGTTGAAAAAAATTAAAACCATCATTAAATATTATGAATATATAACGTTCTTTATAATTTAATGTCTGTCAAAAAATTGAAAGTCAGAAAGAAATATATCATAATAGAATTTGAATGACACCACAAATTAGACAGTTTTTTTCAACATTTCCCAGTTTGCTTCTGAACCTGAAGAATCTGTTATCCATCCTTGTTATTTTCTGGAGTATTCTCCATCCATTCTGCGTATTTAATATTGAATATTTTCATGATGGAGGAAGTTAATTGTTTTAAATTTTTTGGTATATTTTAATTGCACAAACTGATATCTCTCAAATGTTTGCTTCCTGTAACCTTCTCCTGAAGAAAGACAGTATTAAAACTTTTGCTCGCTCAATTTGAGTTTTTCTTTTTGTATTGAATCAATTTTACCTCATGTAATACCTGTAATATCTATTGATAGTCTTTTCTGTTTCATTATTAACTACTTTACTATTTCAATTTTTATGTTTTATTTTCTTTGTCTATATTTTGTTTGGTTTTTATTTTATTTTTATTATGCAGTTATTCTTTTGTATACTGAATGTTTTCTATCTTGTTAGAACTGCATTAGTGGTCATATTGGAGATTTAAATTAAGAAGTCATTATTTTGAAAAATTTAATTTTATTTCATTATAATGTTTCAGAAACAAGAACGTGAACGAAAAAAGCGAGAAGAAGAAATAAAACGACGTGAAGAGGAGCGTAAAAAGCGACACATGGAGCGTGACCTGCAACAGCGACATGTTGATCGGGATAAACCTAATGAGCAGCATGAGAGAGACAAAGAGAAAAGGTGAGATTTTCATTTTAGTTTTGTGTAAGCTTTATTTTTTTTTATTACAAATACCTATGAGGGTCATTTTTCTTTTGAATTTGTCCTTATCACATTCAGTGAATTTGATTAAATTTGCAGGAATGAAGGAGAGAACGTGGTGCAGACATCTGAACCTGAAGATGGTGAAGTTCAAACAAATATTACTAATGTAGATAAAGATGATTTGCCTCCAATGTCAGGACAGGGCCCGGTTGACTACAATGCATTGGATTATGAGACAATGGATGGAGGTGTGTCTGATAAAGAAGAGGAAGAAAAGAAATCAACAAATACTCCATTAAGTGGCGTTATTCATAAAATTATCTCAAAGAATGTTGTTGATGATAATGATTTGCATAAGCCTAAAGGAAAACAGCTAAGTCCTATGGGAGGTGATTCAAAGAAGGAATGGGACAATTTACCTAGTGATGGTGCTTTGAATCCTGGATTAAATGTTCCAGCTGCTGAACCAAATGCGAGTGTGGAAAATAGACAATTAACTGCAACACCTGATAATTCCCACGTAGAAAAACAAAAGAATTCCTGTGAAGCAAGTGTTACAGAAAAATCTGAGTCTCGAAAAGAAGAAAAGGTGAAAATTTCTGGAGAACATAAGGAAGTTAAAGTGACGCAATTTCGTTTTCATGAACGTAATCGTGATTTTGATAGAAGTAGACGGTACAGCAGAGATAGACGATCAAAATCTGGTGAGAGACGTCGATATCGAAGTAGATCAAGATCTCATGACTATCGAAGACGTGACAGAGAACATCAGGACCGATCTCGATATGATTATTCTCGTACTAGAGATCCTAGAAAAGGCAAATATGATGTTAGAGATGGTAGAGGAAAATCAAATGGATCTTCTAGAAAAGATTTTGATGAATCGGATGATGATAGAAAGAGACGATCTGAGAAAGACAAGGAGAAGGAGAAAGACAAGGAGAGGGAGAAGGAGAAAGACAAAGACCAGGAGAGGGGAAGGACAAGGACAAAGACAAGGAGCAGGAGAAGGACAAAGACAAGGTGCGAGAGAAGGACAAAGACAAGGTAAGGAAAGGACAAAGACAAAGAGCGGGAGAAGGACAAAGACAAGGAGAGGGAGAAGGACAAAGATAGGATGAAGCCTAAAGACACAAAAGACAAAAATAAAGTAAATGAGAATGCAGTCCCAAAAAAAGGGACAAAAAAAAAGTGAAAGAGGAAGGTCAGAAGAAGAAAGGTAGTAACAGAAATGAAAATAAAGATAGGGATCATTCTAGAAGTAATGTCAGAAAAGCATTGAGACATAGGAGCTCTTCGTCATCTTCCTCCTCCTCTTCCTCCTCCTCCTCAACTTCATCCTCCTCCTCTTCTTCTACCTCCAGTTCAGAAAGTAGTCATCGTAGACGTCGCTCTTCTTCAAGATCATCACGCCATGTTAGGCGCAGGTAGTCGGGAACAAAAGACCATGTCATTGTGAGAAAGAAAATCGGTTTTATTTTACATTTTAGCATTGTTTAGAATTGGTGTTAATATATTTTTTTTGCCAGTTTGTTCTTCCCAGGAAGACATTCATGTAATAATTAGATTTTGAATTGTAATTGAGATGTGATTGCATACAAAGTAGTAGTAAATAGTCTTGACTTAAAAATCATTATGACTTTTCTACATAAATGCTCACTTAGTCAATTGTTTTGTTTAAAATCGTTTCCTACTGCTTAATGATGCAAATGTAAAATTATTAAAATCATTAAAATTACATTTAATACACCTTATGGGCCTTTTATTTCATTTTGTATGGTTTTTCATATCACCTTTGTGTAGCAAACTTCTTATCCTTAGATTAAAAAGTGTTAAAAGTAGTGAGAAATGATTTGGGCAAAGAAAACGTAATCCACCAATTCAGTGCGGGATTGGGTGTGCTTACGAAGAACTTCTCAAGTGCTGAAATCCGGCTAATATAAAGTAATAAAAGCATTTTGAATTGACCGCCAGGATTTTCAACCAATTACAGAAGAGAGCCAGTCGCAGGGTGTGACTAGGTTAAGAGAATAGCCGCGGAAGCGGATGAAGAGACTACTCGACACGCATTGAATAATGTATCCATCCGCGCAGTTGAGTTGTATGGCGTATTTAGACGAAGTTTTTCTGTGAAATTGTCCCGATGAGTGTAAATTTATGGCGCCGAGAGTATTTCTGCTCAGCATTCTGTTTACAGTAGGATTATTGGCGGGACAGAATATCGGTGAGTACTCTCTCCGCTCACGGCATTCAGGTTGGTTACGCGAGTAAACATTTGGTTGTGTTGTGCAGTGTATTCCATATAAATTGCTAGTGAATCCAACATGGCTGCGTGAGTTGATCTGTCTTCCGACTACTTTAATGCCGTTTACTTTGTTGTAAAATGCTTATAACTTCATGTAGAAGCTTTGTAGTCTTACATCTTTTAAAGACAATGCCATAAATACCTTATCTTTCGGCTGGTGCTATTCGTTCATGCTGTCAGTATCGAAACATGAACATGTTCCAATGTTGTTGATGCACATTTTTCTCATTTAGTTGAAGTATTAAATGTAGTGAGAAATATGCATTGTTTGTTACAGACATGGTGGTTTTCTGAATTCGTTCGGGGCAAATTTGTTTTCTGAAAAACTCTTTATCGAAGTGACGTTTAGTTTGTTGCGTAGCAGTCGTGTGCCCCGCTTTCATTATGTTAAAAGTAATAGTACGTTACAGTTTTCCACAGGATAATTGCCTGCAAATGAAAGAAATGCAATGTATAAGCACGTGTATTTAGTATAAATCATTTGCGACTGCACAAATTGCGTATTAAGCTGAGAGTTTTATTCTCTTAGTGGTAAACATTTATGCTGCGGCAGAATTGCCGATGTTTGTTTATGGATTTATTTCGGTTTACTATGGCTTGCGAAATTCCAGTGATGGATAACGTAATGTTTATTTGATATTTCATCCCGTGATTAGTTCCACAGATTTAAGAGTAGATTTTGTAATATTGAATGCTGCGGTGAAATGGTAGTGAGAAAACTTGTATTGGATTAATTGATATTGTGCATTAATTTTCCGGTAACTTAAATTTCATTCGGTGTGAATTTGTTTTGGTTCGCTTTGCTATTGATCTAGTAACTCAGGAAATGGGATTTGTTTGTATACAAGCTAATATGCCGACATGGAAGTGTGGCGAGAATTGGTCGGTCGAGATACGCCACAAATTGACTTGTGGGCAGAATCAATAAGCGTTTATCGTACAATTTTTCGAAACCATAACAGGCATTCAGTGGGCTTGACTACTCTGGGAACAATGTAATATTTGAATAATTGCAACCTCGAGTTGTTTTTATTCCCGTGAACCCTCTGATGGCGGGATTAACGTTTGTTTACTTTGTAAAGTGGTTTTGTAGTTCCGTGACGGAAAACCGGAAACCCGTGACTGTTGGCTGCACTGCTGGCGTGTCATGGCCTCTTCGTTGAGGATCACGTAGGGTAGTGCTTTCTGAAAACACTTGCAAGCATTGCTTTAAACATGGGATGTTGATTAAGCAACATCTGATACCCAATTTCTGAACTAAGCACCATTTCGTGGTTTTAACATTCCGCTTAGCGTTGATGACGCAGTTAATTGTTTCATTGTTAATACAAGTTTTATTAAAAGGATTAGTCACTACAAGTTTGGCATGTAGTTATTAGGCATTCATTTGAAGGGAATTAAAGGATTTGTCTTAAGATATGTCGATAAGATCAGGTGTTAGTCAATGCCTGAGAAAATCTAATAAATGTTAGTATAAATATATTCGAACAATATATTGTAAATATGTCTTTCTTAGTTTTGAAACTTTCAAAAGAATTATTTTGTTTTTAAATTTGTTTATATCTGCTCCTGGCGATACAAGAGTTGGTAGGAATCGTCAGCCTAGCCAACAGTTACGAGTTGAAGTTAATATTATGAACTTCTTGTTCTCAGTTGATTGGGCCTAATGCCTCAAAATAAAATAGAGTAAATTAGAGAGAATGTGTTCGGCATTATCCAACGATTTGGAGGTATGATGTGAAGGAATCCGAGCGTGATTGTTTCATGCGTCGGTTGGCCCCCTTTCGAAGGTCAAACTCCACAGAGTGGTTTGTGTGCATCGATGTGATGCTGACAGGCAGAGCGAGGTGAAATGTATACCACTTCCAAACGCCGCCGCGCCGAATATTACAGATGATCGATCACAGTTCAAATATCGCGTTCTTTTTCGAAATCGCAATTCAGATTTTTATAACAGTAATGGATTGATTTTCTTTGCAATAAAATGGTGCAAGTAAAACCAGATAGACCATTTTGTGAACGAAAATACTCGACTTTCTAATGCTCATTGTCAATTTTAATGAAACTCGTGATATCAGTCCCCAGGGTGTACGCCTCTGGATAGAATCAGTCGTATGAAAATAATATTTTTTTTTCACATTTTTGCTAAATAAAAAGTGAATTGTAAAGCTGTTAATGGGTAAATTGATGAACTCTTGTGTTCAGAGATTCTCATTTACATAATCGGCTTTTTGGTAAAAGTGACCGTTGTAAAATACATTATCATCAGGGTTGGGCAGTATTTAAAATACGTATTTTGATTACATTTTGTATGTGAATAACTGTATTTTAGCGTTTTTTGACATATTTTTAGAGATGTATTTAAATACATAAAGTAGGCGTATTTAAAAAAGGAAATACTTCAAATACAGAATAAGATAACGAGGATAGTTTAATTATGCTAGTGAATGAACCTCATTAAAACAAAAACAAAAGCCCCTTTCAGCTGTTGAATTTGAATTCTCATTTTTAAATTATACATCTAAATCATTAAATACTGGACGATTGTCCGACAAACAATGCGTGTATTCCTTATAACTAGAGTCCGGATAATGCCCTGTTCGCCTTTTTTTTTTTTTTTTTTTTTAAATATGCTTTTAGGTTATCAATGTTATCCCCATTGTCAATGTTTACCTTAAAAATGGCTTTGGGAGGGTTTTATAATAATTACAAATGCGTATTTTAGAGATAACAGCCTAATCGAGCGTTAAGAGCCTTTAAGTGCCCTTATTGAATTTTCCGCATTTTAAATTATTTTTTCCACTATATTTCTTTTCGACATTCATTGTTTGAGATATCATCGATGGGTAACATTTTTACCAAACAAGTAACAACCGCGTAAAATCTGCCAGGGCGTCCTCCGATCGAGAAGCTCTATGCCCTGTGTGTTCTTGCCTGTAACGCGTCGAGTTAACACCGCTTAGGAGCGTATGAGAATTTTGGCACCGTGCGGGTTACCCAGTGCCTTTGACGTATGTGCGCCCTAGGCTGTTAAATGTTTTAGCTCCCTTTTTTTAATTTGATTTGTTGACAAACGTTATTTACAATATTTTGAATTATATATGTAACCAATGCAAATATTGTATACATACAAATAATTGATTATATATTTGTATTTTTTATAACTTCAATACATTTTAGGACAATAAATAAAAATATAAAACAATTTATGTAAAAGTTAATTTATTAAAAAGCGTTTATTTTATATATATATATATATATATATATATATATATATATATATATATATATATAATATGCGTTGTCATACGGAATCTCGTTTTCTCGCTTTAGTCCCGGCAAATTTCTTAAAAGTGCCTTCAAACTCAATGTGTCCCAAAATGTAATTTTCTATGTATATCAGAGACAATGCATTCAATGTATGTTTAAGGCCCGGTTTCACCAATCCTTGTTAACACGCTAACTAGACGTTAGGAGATTTTTAACGGTCCGTTAGAGAAAATACGTGTTTCACGAAACTTTAACGCTTGCTAACTTTCCGTTAAAGTTAACGTGCGATCTCAGCTCCGTTAGCAGCAGTTAACGCTTGGTTAAGCTGATTGCAGCGCAGCGCGGTTCAATTCAGTTCGAGCACACAGCAGAGAAAAATGGAGAAAGCTCTGCAATATATATTGGACAATATTTTATAAAGCCTGGAAATGTCTGTGCGCCCGCATGTATTCAGGGAAAGAATCAATTATTTTTGTTAGTACGACTATTGGGACTTTTCAGCCAGATTTAGGTGTACCAAACAATAGGCACTAGAAATCCTGGAATTGAGCAAGATCTGGAGGTTTCTTGATGAAAGGTCATAAAATATTACATGCAATAGTTATGTACCATTTATCACAACCAAACCATATAAGTAACACTTTTGCATGCACATTGAAAACTATCTTGTATAACCTTCATGAATGCAAATTAGGTTATGAATGGTTTCGTTCATTCCGTACATTATATATGAAATTGTGTCACTATTCATTCTTATCAGAAGATAAGCTACAGTTTTCTTCACAGACAGTCATTCCAAAAATTTTGGAAACAAAATCGCAAAGCTCAAAGTACGATATGAATTAATTACATAATATTATAATTAAGTTTATTATTTATTTAAAAAAAATAAGAACTCATTATTAGAAATGTTTCAGTTTATATTGATTTCCAGGAACGAGTCAATCACAGCAATTAACCAGTTACTTACGACCACGTTATTTTTGCAACTGGCAGCTACCAGCAGGTTATGGGTGACTATATTGGGGCCAGCAAATCTACGGTTCATAGAGTTAGCTGCGCTTTGGCTAGACTGTTGCTTTATTCTATGTAATAAGAGTAAACCTACTCACCACAGAGTTTCTAGTTCACAGCCTTCTAAAAACCAATACTTACGCATTTTGTACACCCATTAAAGTTAACTGGCGATTAGCTAACTGAAGCCGCGAAAGCATTGGTGAAACGGAACAAATCTTAACGGGCACGTTAATTTTAACGACTCGTTTACTAACGTCACGTTAGGTGTATGTTGGTGAAACCGGGCCTAAGACTCGATTTCAGATAATTTTCTATGCACTTGAAAACTGAGAGATCGTTCGCCATTTGGATTAGTCACAGACCTCATTAGAGTCATCTCTTATAATAATCTCATTTGCAAATATATCTTATATCGACAATTTCGTTAATAAAGAATACCGTCTGAATTACCGTTTTCTAAACCCTGTTTTCAGGATTGTGGTCCTATATTTCCATACTGAACGAGACGGCCAGTAAAACGGATCAAATGTGCATATCAACTCAATGAAGCCTAGGAAGTTTTCATTTTGTAATCAATAATTTCTTTACTGAAAAAGACAATCCTCTTGATGCTAAAAATTTCACAATTTCTACATCACTTTTCATTTCTCCAGTATTCCACTTTATTTTTATGCTGTTTTACAAGTCCTGATCCACTATTTCTAAAACTGCAGACCTGCATATAAATTTTCTAACGCATTCTTCATGTTCGGAATTGTTATCGTTGAGAAATGCTCTTTCCATTTTTCAGTCGATAAGTTCTGTTGTCTGTTAGTATAACTTGCAAGGAGCACGAAAGACATGTCCTGTAGATGGCGAATGTACTAACCATAAACTTTTGACAACTACCCCATTTTCCATTGTTTTCAAGAATTATCATTCTGATAATATTTGATCTGCCTAAGACCTTTTAGAGATCGAGAAATCGGTGTCATTTTGTTAAAACTATCGTCTAAAACAAATGCTAATAAAATCAATCTTTGCCACCATTTCTCTAAAACCATCGTCAACGTTCCACTGTTCTGGGTTGTTTTGAACTATATTTGATTAATTAACACTTTCTTTCGATACAAATATAGATAGAAATATAGAAGAAATATTTCTATAAAAACATTTGAAGGTTCTCCTTATGAAATTTTGCAACAGCTGAAATTCGTCCGCCCCCAAAAATTGTGCGCCCCAGGCTGCTGCCTGCTCAGCCTCTTCGGTAATCTGGCACTGGGGTTACCTCATCTACTTCGCCGAAGCGCGTCAGGGCGCTCCAGAGACCAGGAAGTTGCTTTCGTCTTTCCGATCTTCGCAATGATTAGTCAGTTGTCTGTTCCTTACCAAGAACTGTCTTCAATAATAGTGCTCCCGGCTTTTAGAAGGTAGACACAAGATAGGTGGAGTTTTTTTCGATAATTTTGAATTGGTTTTGAAGTTTGGTTCATGTCAGGCAGTAAATTTGCTGTTCCTGTTAAGCATGCTTGCTACAACGCCAATCGAGAAAATTTTTGCCAGCGTTGCGAAAAGGTGGTAATCTGTGCAAGAAAATATTTCTTACGGCATAAAAACACCGCAACTCGTGCAAAAGATGCGAAAAAAAGTGAGAAAAACTATTCAAACCTTCAAGTGCAGTCATAAGATGAAGACAAGAAAGAATTTCAACACTCACTCCTGCCATGCCGCAAACTTTTCCATTTTCAAAACTTGAAAATCCGACATTTAATCAGTTTAACCAACAAAACAAAATGCCACACGAGTCAACTCTTAGGAAATACTAACTCCGCAATTTGTTTTTAGAGAATTGTGTTCATTCTTTATGTTGAAACGTATTACATATAAATTTTAATATTATTCAACCCCCATGATCATTTCCCTGCTTGTTTTTAAATTTTTACTTTTTAAGTGCCTGCGTATTGTCAACTTATGATGCATATTTCCGTGTCTATTTTTAAGGGCTCATTTGCTCGACTATTTTCGACCTTTTTAATGCTACATGACCGAGCTAGTTTAGATACTAGTTTACGTTCATCCGCGCCCGTTGACGGCCGTTTTCCTTTGAGGGTTTTATACATTCACCAAATAGGGGTTTATTGTCTGATAATTTGATTGAAAAACTGGTCGCTTTAAAAGGAAATTCTGCTTATTTGAGTTAGACTTATAATTTATTGTTCAGAAATTTATGGCTGCCAACTAGTTATTTATTAGTATTGCTATTTACTAGTAGTTATTTATTAGTATTGCTATTGACCAAAACAATAAATAGTTGCCATAAAAATAATAAGAAATTATTGTATTCACTGTATTTTGCGTATTTGAAGTATTTTAAATATGTATGTATTTTGCTATCCAAATCCTAATGTATTTTGAGTATGTATTTAAATTACTAACTTGAGTATTTTGCCCAACCCGGATTAGTATTTAAAAAACAATTAATGTACTTTGTACATTTAAAATTAACAAAAAATGTGTACCTCCAAATTGTAACTACCAGGTGTGGAAACAATAAAACAAAATCTTGATTTATTATAACAACTAAACAATTTTGAAATTGTGTCGGGGCTGGATAATTTTGGGCCCGGGCAATGCTGAAACATATCTTCTCCCTCTCCCGAAAAAATTAAAAAGTGTTAAATTTGTATCGAGAAACTATATGGATTATTTTATTTCAATAAATAACAAAAATTACTTTTAAGCTATATATTTTAAATAATAATTTTAAGAAAAAGTATTTAATCATCAAATAATACGATTTCCTCGGTGAGATTCAAGCGTTAAAAAATTGTTGTGTTTAGTTAGTGTTAAATAAAACCACTTCTTAAAACCATGAAATAACGAATATGAATTACAGTACAACGTAATTTAATGTTTGCATCATTTAATTACACATATTTTTACATTTCATAGATATATAATGTGTCCCTCATTATCTGAATCGTGCATTTACTGGAGTATGATTATTATTTAATAAAGTTACTTTTTTGTCAATGATTTGCAATCGGTTTATTTATTTCCAACATTGCAGTATTATTTTATTTTTTACTACAAACCTACAAATGATGCTAAAATTAATCTATTTACGTATATTGCTCTTAAATTAATCATTGCTGACACATCGTGGATCTTGAATTTCAATGGTACCAATTGAATTTTGATTATATAAATGTACATGATACTGTATGTAAAATTACGATAACGATTTTTTCGAATTCTAATTTTTTTTCAATTTTTTACTAGTAATTTTTTTTTATTAGTCCCATTATCGGGTCCCTTGACTAGCGGGGGCTCATGCGGCATGGCAGTTTTTTTGTTTGTGTTTTTAATTCGGTGGGACGTTGATGCAGCGCGTCTCTTAACCCTTGTTGGGCGTTGAGCGCTTTCTTCTAGAGTAATCCTCCGTTACTGAGAAGTCTTGTCAAGTCTCGTCACGTCGCAGTCAGTCAGTGCCTTTCATCCCTTCGGCCAGGGGCTCGACGACGTTAGATCCGGAGTTCCTGGCCGGTCACCCAACCAAGAACCCGCGAGTCTCGAATTCGCTTAACCTTCGTGACTTCACGGTGCGTAGTAAACGAATTCGGCTAGCGCCGCCGGCGCAGTCTGCCCATGCCTAGTGCCGGCACTAGAAATTGCTGTATACACTTTAAAAAACAACAAAAAACAGAAAATTATTGAAAATATATCGGGTCACATTTTTGTATCTAAGTTGACGATATAATTATATATTAGCATATATACTATGTTAGGTAGTGTTTGATCTATAAACATTTTTCTGACCATCTGTACATTGATGACGAATGTTGATGTAAATGGTATTGTAGCGCAATTTAGAAACAGTTTAAATTCAGTATTTGAGGTAGTGTGTTTTTGCCCTTACATTTGTTAGCAATGTTAAGTATGAAGTAATAAGAAATGCCAACGTCACATTTTTGACAGCATTTTACCAATTTAATGGAAGCTCCAAAACGAAATATATAATATAGACACACATTGGCCATTGCTTTGGTCTTGCAAAACAAAGTTTAAACCAGTCTTTTATTAGAAAATATTGAATTACGTTATCTCTGCAAATGAATGTGACAAATGTAAATATGGGCGTGTATGTAGAGAGATTACACTAAGATTTATTTATTTATTTATTTTACGTAAAAAAAACAGTTAAAACTGCGTATGACGTGCTATGGGGAAAAGTGAATTGTGTGCACATTTTCAAAATTCTGTGATCCCTACACTAAGTCATATACTACTTAAATTCTGAAAGGGAGAAAAAAAAGAGAGAAAAGAACTCCCATGTAATAAAATCTATTTTCAAGGATAAAAAGGCAATAAAGTTTGGCTCTTATCCATGTTGTCCTTCAGAATAATACTTCCTGGCGCGACAACATGGAAACGATAATTTGAATAATTGTATTTCCCACTGAATTCTAAGAGACGTCACAGAAAATGAAGTTACATTTATGTCCAGAAGCAAAACAAGGGGCAATCTCAGCATTTGCTCAATGGATCAGGGAAACTGGACGAAAAACCTGATCGAGATGGGGGCCATTGACCCGGAAGCTGTAGTACAATAGTTACAGATTGTTTATACTCATTTATACAGTCCAAATTGTAAATAATGCTTATGTATCTTTGTTAAAATTAATGTTACTTTTCTTGTGATGCTCAGTATAGTCTCTAATTGTATAGAAAGAAGTTGTATAGATAATAATTATTGTATAGATAATTATTATATAATAATAATTGTATAGATAGAAGAAGGGATCTCTTTGATGGCTACTGCTTGGCTAATGCTGGCAACATAACTGCAGGTTATGTCGATGTGATCAATTGGTCAATACTTTTGTTTGCAGATGGGTCACTGGCAATTGGTTTCCCCACTACTTCTCGCAGTATCATCAACAAACATGACTCATTTAAATTCTGACCTGTCCAATTGGTACCTTTTTAGAATAATGTCTGTATAACAGGAATCTGTTGGGAAGAAAAACGTGTGCCTTGAACAGATAATTGCGTCTGCTGTGGCTTGGGGCGCAAGCGAAAGGAGGCTGAGCGTCGCTCTCCAAGGAGGGGGTCGCTTTGCGGCCGCGGACGAGCGCCAACACGTGGGGCGGGCGGAGCGCTGGGGGGTGCCAGGAGCCACGCCCCGCACGCCCTATTGATCCGCGCCGAGTGGGAGCGAAATCGCCACCCCGGCCCTCGCCCTCGCCGTCATAGCATCATTATCACAGCCATGACCCACCTCTCGCCACTTCTTCTGCCGCTCTCCGTGAGGGTGCGTGTACACGTGCAATACACCTTGAGTGGGTTGACAGGATCTGTGTGGAAGAGTTGTGTTGCTGCACCATCTGCCATCCACTATACTACACTCTCCGAAAAATGATATTTTGAAGGAGATGAACGTGTTTTTGTCCAGAAAATTCATGTCATACGTATGTTTTTCATCATTGATCAGGTTATTAGCCGGAAAATTAAATAAACATGACAGTTTTACAAAAATTAATGCCTTTCTTTATTTAATGTGATTTCGCGTTCCGTGGTATGCGATGGTTTCTCTTCTCATAAAGACTTAAATTAATAAAATGTTGCCAAAAATTATTGCAATTACCCTGAGATGTTGATTCTTCCTTGTCTTCGGATACTTGAACAAAATTCGATGAAGTGACATCAGCCTGTAAGATTTAGATGGTCCAAACATTTTACTTTATCCATATTTTTTCATTTTCCGGTCATCACTTATTTTGCGCCTTTGCTTGTATTCAAAATGTACTTGTACCTCTGGAATCTGGATATTCTATTTTTTTAAGGAAATTGTCAACTTGTTTTTACTTTAAAAGATTTACCGAATTTGAGTGAAATATAGTTCATAGCTAGATTTTAATTGTATATGATTTTTAAAGTATATAAAACCTTGTTTTAATTTTATGACAGAACGGAGGTTGCGAGGGCTGAATTCAATTTTCACCTATGAGATAATTTCCATCTTTTAAGGAAAAATCTACTTCTCGGATGAAAATTGTAAAATTGATGATTGTATTAGGCCAAATGGCCTAATTCTGTTCAAGATACTTAACGCACTTGCGAAATTCTCTCAAAAATGTCATCGGCTTGGTTTAGAAACATCGTTGCCACAATTTGTTTTTCATAATTAATCCTCACTTAGTGACATGTACATTTTTCGAAAAGTAGTTTTGTGAGTAGTTTTCGCATGATTTTGAAATTAGGGCAATTTAAAACTAGTGGTGCTAAAACAGCATATATTTCATCTAATTATTTCTAACCATTCCACAATAGTATACTACTACATGGACATGCAAGTTTCCTACAAGCAAAAATATTTTTTCTTTACCGAGACTCGAACTCGGGTCCACCCGCCGTGCGCCTTACCTCGAATCAAGCAGCCGCTCTGACATACCAACTCCACCGGCGCTTAAAAATCTAATTACCTCTACCCAATATTTCCAACAGGCAATTTTCGATAATTCAAAGAGATCAACGGAAAACCTCCATCATTCTTTTAAGCGTCCCTTGTTTTGACCATGGAATAAATTTAAAGAAAAAACTAGTGGTGCTACAATAGCAGGTCCTTTCACGCGGTTTTGTTAATGGTTATAATATACAATTTGTCTTACTCATAATTCGTTCTATATAAATGTGCTAACGATCTACGATACGTATTTTAGCCGTAATCAAAATTATTAGTTTATATTAACGCGAACCAACGGCGGTCGTCATTATCGCCTTCTTCTATTAGTGCAATTTAAAAAATGTTCAATGAATAAATATTATTAAACTTGCAAACTTCTTTTCAAAATCAAAACAGCCTCAAGCATCTTTCACCTTCATATTTACATCGAAATACAAAATTTATATCCACTATTTACATCCACGGTGACCTGGTTGTCGATGCTACCTTTTTTCACAAATCTTTGTTCTAGAATCACCGCCTGACTGAAATTTTTTAGATTCGCGTATCGCACGTTATATTGTTAATTGCAACTTCATAACCAAAGAAGCCAGATAACTGAAAAACGAATCTCAAATGATCGTACATTAAATAATAGTTGTTACAAAATTATTTACAATAGTAATTATAATTCGAACTATAAATCAAATTGAATTATATAAATTAACGAAACGATTGTATAAAGAGGGGGATAATTGCAGGGGGATTGCCCTTGCGCATCGTATCCGATTTAAGCCAATGAGCTTCAGACACCGATTTGCGTCACACTATTGGAATTTTAATCCAGCCAGATACGAATATTATCACATCGTTACAAGTCATTGAAACAGATTTATAAAGCATTACTTTTAAATATTGCATTTTGTACACCTTCGTGATATTTTTGGTTGACTACCGTTGAATACTGTCACTTTGTACCACTTTCAAAATGTTTCTCAACACTTATCGCTTACTACATCCAACATGACGGCCTGGCTGGGTCTGGCTTTCAAGAAGTGCAGTGCTTGGTCATGATCGTGACAACTGGTGATGCGGACCTGTTAAATCGTGCACGAGAACCACCCATGTACTACTTGCACTTCGGGCAGATTTCGAATACAGAACACTCGACTGAGTATCGGACACTGGAACGAGTCACTGTTCCCCGCACCTCAGTGACATCCAGCGCAAGGAAACTCTGGTAGTAGCACCAGTAAAATGTGATTATCGAAGTAACTAGAGGTGCTCAGATGGACAACTTTCTCGCGTAAAGTTTCTAATATCCTGGTGGACTGCTTAAGTCATCCATTCTCTGCCAGCACATATCGAAGGAATTTTCTTATTTTTCGCTTCAAATTCAATGAATATTCATCAATTTAAGAATAAATCTCGTCTAATTAGAAATTTCATTGAAAAATTTGAAGCACTTTTTACGAAAATGGCGATTAAGCATTACAATAAATGCAAAATTTGAAGCTGTTTTTCACAGGAATCTATTGAATTTTCAAAACCTTCATTGCATGTCATTTGAAGCTCTTCCACTCACAAATGTAATAATGTATACAAGTCAACAAAAATGTGAAAATGCGTGAGAGATTTCAAAAAAATTATATTTCTGTAATTTTTGAAGAAGAAAAAACAAAGCAAAACACCAAGATGAACTTTACATCATATTAAACAATGCCATTACCACTATCCGTTGGAAACGTTTGAAGAAACAATTTGGAGACATTTTTGAGAAAATGGCGCGTGAGCTTTTCTGCAAATGCAGAATTTCGAGCTCATTTTTACAGAAAATTGAGAGAGTTTTTTGAGAAACTTTGACATTATTTAAAGCACATGTACTCATAAGTATAATAATGTGAAGAAGTCGACTTTATTGTAAATATTACCGATGTGAGAGACTAGTCAAAAACGTACATTTTGTAATTTTTGAAGAAAAAGAAAGGAATAGGCGTTTGTGTCATCGTTTAGGGTACATTTGGGACTACCCTTACCATAAAGTAAAAGAAAAAATTCGAGCCATTTTTGAGAACCTTTTTTTATTTTTTTAAATTGCAAATATTACAAGCACTATTGCCCGAAAACTGCGAAAATTTTCAAGAAAAAATCTACATGACTTTAATGTAAGAACTATTTATGTACAACAAATTTCATATGAAGGAAAAATCTGTCTTCAATTTTATATTTGTAGTAAGACCCCCGAGAAAAACCAAATTTTTCAATTTTCGAAAATTTAGTTAACCGTGTAAATTGGACATATGCCACATTTATGTGTATTTTGCTGCATTCATACAAGAAATTTAAAGAAAAAATGGAGCCGTTTTTGAGAAAATTTTAAAAATGTCCGGGGGGCTTCTTGTAAAGTACCCCCAAATTTGAAAGAATGTTTTTCAAAATTTCAAAGCTTCAACTAGATCCAGATAGACAGGGATTTTTGGATTTTCAATTTGGAAAAGATCATACTGTGGTTTAGGCGCTAGGTTTG
Organism: Teleogryllus oceanicus; assembly: GCA_964035755.1. Lineage (NCBI taxonomy): Eukaryota > Metazoa > Arthropoda > Insecta > Orthoptera > Gryllidae > Teleogryllus > Teleogryllus oceanicus. Next base: position 123,985,479 of record CAXIVR010000002.1, read on the forward strand.
TTCACATACGACAGACGGACGTACAAACGTTTTGAATATCGTGGTTGTCTTCATGATTGTGGTCGCGGAAGCCTACGACTTCATTTAGTACAGACGTTTTGTTTCCAATTGTTTTTTCGGCATTAAGGACCCACAAAACGGGTTCTGGTTACACCACGCGTTAGAGGATTTTTTTCTATTAACCTATTAACTAGTTTTATTCACTTTTTCGTCACTACAGCCCTGCAATTAATGTTTTCCGACGAAAATCCGCCGTTTTTTTTCGCAGCATTACATAACTTTCTCTATATTATGTATATTATACTCCTTATATTCGTACATATACGAGGAAGTAAAAAGCAAGAGCAACGCATCTCCAAGCCCCTTATGGGGAGTTGAGGGCTGGGGAGTAATCATACATTACCTTTAAGTCATGTCTCGTCACGTCGCAGTCAGTTGTCAAGAGGACCGCCAGGTAGCATCTCCGCGTATGCGCCTCATGCTACGCGCTCCTGCGTTACTACATAGCGGCCAGAATTGGGAAGGAATAAGGATAGGGGTAGGGTTTAGGACACCACACAGGGGTTGGATTAGCTGTAGTGAAGCAGCCATACTGGTTTTGTTGGAACAAATTTCACATGAGATTCGACGGGTATCGATCCCGGACCTCAGTGGTGAAAGGCTAGTGACTTCGCTATGTGCCACGAGCGAGCTCTGAATTCAGGATTGCATGTTCAGTAAAACAATAAATTTCACAACACATTAAATTAAAAATTAAGATGATGCTGAGCATGCAAATGAATGATATTTTTACAAAAATCTTAAAAAATTGTATTTAGTTCTTGCCTCTTTAAGTCTGATTGAAGTGATAACAGAAAAATAATAATTTGCTGCTACAAATAATATTCCATATTGTTGGCATCTACTCAGCGTCCTTCGTTGAACAGTCTTTCCGCATATCTCGACGGGGAAAAGGAGCTGACGGGGATCAAATTAAGTCATCTTAAAGTTCTTTTATTGTGGCGTGATGGCTCCCTTGCTGAGCGGCTGTGGCTCAACTGGCAGCGGGGGAGGCGGGCGTGCCCCACACGGTGTTCGGCTCGATCACAGCCGCCCGTAGCGGTGTTGCGTGATGATAGCAGCCAACGACCGACCCGCCTCGTTTGTCGCTTTCTCGTTCACTCAGAAGCCATTCCACGTCAAATCGCACAAAAAGACTAAAATTTCACTTTCATATTTTTAATTATTTTCTTTTTTTTCTTTTCTGTTTACCGAATGGATCAAATGAGTTACCATGTATATTTTTATTCTAACCTAATCATTTTCGGAAATATTGCAAGATGTAATTTGCTAAAAATGACGCGCATCACTAACTCAAAAATATCACACATATGAATACACAATGCTAACAGTTTCCATTTTTTAAATTAAATCTTGAAAATTGAATATTTTTGTAAACTCGATGAGCTACATTTTAAAACAGTATCAATAATCGCACTAGAATATTTTTGACAACTCCAGAAAAAATAAAAGTGGGATCTCAGTAACTTCAAGAAATATTAAGTTTTTACGAATAGTGTGCAGTAGATTGCTGCAACACACGCGTTTCTTGCGTTACCGGCGACGGGTGTCTTTGGATGAAGCAGTAATTTAAGTACTTGAGGTGGTACAACTTAACGATTGTTTGGTTATTACATGACGGATTCCTGACATACGTTATGACTGATATTTTGAAACTTTCTGGTCTCTCATTACGCACTTCAAGTACTTGTGCTCGCTTACCTTAGAATTCCTGAACTTTCGACACAATGCACAGTTCTACCGCACAGCCTTACCGAATTTACTTTCAAGTCTAGGCAAAATTCCATTTTCTTCATCCAACTTTTTAGCCATTTTTATCTCGTGTTTGGTTGCTGCGAAGCGTCGTTTAATTTTAAAAAAATATTATTTTATTTTTCCAACTTTCAAAGTTTCACAATTTGAATTTTCAATGTCCTGTGATCTGTTGAGTGGAAGGAATCAATAGGTTTCTTATTAATGTATTGTCTGATTTTGCAATTGATGGCGAAGGATCTTTAGTGTGAAAAAAATTATCAGTGATATCACTTCGTACTGTGTGAAATTTCTCATGGAGATGTCGTTTTTGTTGCAATTTTTCTTTGAGAGCGTAGGCTTCGCGGTGAGTCATGTAACATTATCGGAGGTCAGGGACGTCACTGCGACCTCTGATACGCTGGAGGTCCAGAAGGGACCTCTTGCTGCGTCTAGATTTGCAATTTTTCTTTTCTTCTCGGGGGTATCTCCTATAGCAATTAAACTCTTGTTTATCTTCTTTACATTTTTTTTTACATCTGTAACAACATCCTCAATCCCTTTTGGCATTCGATCTAGGAGTAATTATCCTTGAGCACATTAAGTCAGTCTTATGTCAAGTCAGTGTCACTGCCTTTTATCCCGCATTGGTCATGGGCTCAGAGCCACAAGTATTCAGGGATTCCAGACAGTTATCCAATCAGGAACCCATGGTGACTCGAGCTACTTAATTTCTGTAAAGTCACAGAGCTTGTTTAAAAAGCTTGGCTACTAGTGTTGGCTAGAGAAAAAGCAATGACCTGTGTTGTTATACTTTAGTACTGAGAGAAAAATTTGTTCCAGTTGGACAATCCTTATAAAACTAAGAAAAACAAAAATTGTGTAAGTAATATTCTCTTTATTAACAATTCTCATGATTTTTGCAATACATTGTAAGCAATAAATAGCATAGTATTACATTTCCTTTAGTCATTTGTCTCAACTCCCAACGGTTCCTAGTACATTCAAAACATTAAAAAGGGGTTTTGAAGATGATGATAATAATTCTCATGATCGTGACTTACCATCAATCCAAAAATAACTGTTGATATTCCTCCTCCAACAAAGCCTTCCCAGGTTTTCTTTGGTGACAGCTGAATAAGAGGAGGTCGGCCAAAGAAAAAGCCAAACACATAAGCCATGACATCATTGCAAGCTATCATTGATACCGGAACAATAAACCAAATAAGTCCCTCATCACATTCATTTCGCAGGCACTTGACGAACTGATGAGCTTATATTGTGTAATGGTAAATGCACCTAGTATGAATACCTAGTAATGAATGTAATAGTATGCACCTAGTAAATACAATAGTATGAAGTATTGCGTAAGAGAAGCAACGGATATTTCTCTCAAAAATGTACGGGAGAGAAATATCGCTTTTCAAAAATTATCTAAATGAGGGTTGCAACCGGAGCAGGCGTTCTGTTGCTTATCTTAACATTTATGAGGGGGCTCCCAAAACCACTGTCAGCGCTAACATGGATTCAGATTGTGAATACGGGGATGTTTGGAAACTTATGAGACAGTGACTTCAAAAGGGCAACAGTCCTCAGAGAGTAATGTCAGTTTATGGCGTCCAGGACATGTAGAGTTCTGGCGGGGGTGGCATAATGACCTCATAAATTTCCCTGTTTTCTATATAAGGATCCTCTAGCGTTGATAACGGGCAGACTGCCCAGAGACTTTGCTGTATTCACTTCACGCTTCTCTGCAGCTCTACTTTTCAATTAAACTTATTTCATACTTCATCGGATTTGGTCTCTGTACTTGAAACCTCGCTCACCACCACGCTCCTCCAGGGAACTTAGCTTCCCTGCGAACTCAATATTTTTGCATCCAGTACTGGAAGCATTTGTAATTGCCTGCAATCACTGCTAGTAGTACAACACCTGCAGTGAAAGACATTACAATTGTCATTTTCCTGATTTCCACTGTTTTCACTATATTGGACTTTTCGTTACTAAGTTGTGAGCGGGAGCACGGGGAGCCACTGATCACGGCGTTCTCTTCACCAACAAAAATCATTTTTGGACGCCGACTCCTTTTTTTCCGACATGAATCTAAAATTCGCCAATATAATGACTCCTCTATATCACGTTTTACTAGTAAATCGTGGTTTATGCGACTTCGAGATTTTCCTTCCTTAAAATCATGATCAGAAAGATTAAATTGATTGAAACATCTTCGTGTCTTATACGATGATCGCCACTCATGTTGCAGTGTACGCACGATTCAGAGAACAAACTCGAACACTCTTCTCTTTATACGATGTGTGACTGATGCTCAGAAAATTTTACTCAAGTCTCTTGACAAGTGGTCTGTTGTATTTCACGAACAAGGTCGGGAGGGCACCCCACCCCCAGGACGCAAAGGGACCTGGCAGTAAAATTCGTTTCGTTAACTGACGAAAAGCAGTAGTATTCGTTTCGCTGTCACCCATCTCTTCTGAGGGCAGAGTGAACATATGAGTTCCTTATATTTCTTGAAACCCTAATCAGGCAGAGGTCATTCTTTCCGACACTTGTATCAAAGACTAATCAAACACAATCCGTTAGTATGGCGGCAAGAAGCGCGCGCCCGTATAATTACATTTTTTTAGATCTGTATGTGTTTATTGTCCCCTTTTTTTGTTTTGTAGAAAATTGAATAAGAAATATGCCTATTTTTTTAAAATTTTTATCTTAGCTAGTTCATACAGAAATTTTCATTGTTTTAAAATAATAACAATTTTTAATGTAATATTTTTTGAGAAAATAATTTATAGAGAAATAAAATACGCATATCAAAGTATTAAATGATACAAACCAGGAATTTTTATGTTACGTATATTCGGAGCATCACTCAGATATTGCGGAGGTGGTACAACATCACGATTGTGTTTGGTTTTTAAGAGTCGAATTCATAGTCGACACTTACACTGAGCGTTCCCTTAAGTGGACGAATCTTATTCATAAACTACCCTTGAGTGAAGTCTTTAAGTGCGCACTCATTCGTATAAGCGAGGCAGCTTGCAAAGAAAGCATTAGACGTACATGGTAGCACTCTCACAAATAATAATAATAATAATAATAATAATAATAATTAGCTTGTGTAACAAACTTATTTAAAAGAATAGGGCAAAGATGAGGGGAAAAAATTACCCGAATAAGCACACAAGAAAAATACCTGCAAAAAAGAGGGGTTTTCACAAAAACATCTCATGAATAATAACATTATACACCGCAAGAAAGTACTGTAAAATAGTGTTAGTGGCGACACTTTACAGCATTGTGTTGATCATGCAATTTACTTACCTGGAAGAAAGTAAATACTCTTATTTACTCTGAAGAAGCACCACACACGTAATAATTCGCTGCGGATTCAACGTCACTCGTACGCGTACACACAAGAGATGAGAAGAGAAACGTGTTTGAAGCACGCATCGTCAACTCGACGTCGAAGTGTCCGCTTGGTGTCCACCCCTGCTAAATTGAATACTCTTTACTAAAAAATAAACAAGTGTACGTGTAAACTCGGTTGCCAAGAACTTCGAATCAGCTGCCGCCAATGTTATGTCGCCACATTTCCCTTTCGCTTAAGGGAACACTTATTCCGTGGTCGTAAGGAACGTCTATGAAATACAAGCGCCTAAAAGTGAACACTTATTTTGAGAAAGCACTTATCACTTAAGGACTCTCTTATTCTTAAGTGTCGACTATGAATTCGGCCCTAAATCACGGATTCTTGACTTACGTTTTGACTGTCGTTTTGAAATTTTCTGGTCTCCGACAACTCACTTCAAATATTTATATATACTCGCTTATCGTAGAAGTTCTGAACTTTCGTCACAATGCAGTGTTCTAATGTCTTACCGAATTTACTTTCAGGCCTGGACAAAATTCCATTTTCTTCATCCAAGTTTCTAGCCACTTTCATAATGTGTTCGGTTGCTGCGAGAGTTTAATTTTACTGTATCTCCAACTTTCAAAAATTGTCAAAATTTGAATTTTCAACATCTTGTGATCTGTTGACTGAAAGGAATCGATGCGTTTCTTAATAATATCTTTATTGTCTATTTTTTTTAATTGACGAAGGATCTTCAGTGTGAAAAAAATTATCTGTGAAGTACTTCGTACTGTTTGAAATTTCTCACGGTGGTACAGTTTTTGTTGTAATTTTCGATTCTTGATGGGGGTTTCTCTAATTGCAATTATTTACTTTCTCTACATTCATTTCGCAGACATTTGACGGACTATCTGAAGAGCTTAAATTGTCATTTCCTTGATTTCCATTGTTTTCACTAAACAAATATTCACTGGACTTTCCGCTACTGTCGTTAATGCCACGGAAGCCACTGATCTCGACGCTCTCTGCACTAACAAAAAGCATTTTTGGAGCCGGCTCCCTTTTTTCCGACATGAATCACAAATCCACCAATCAAATGAGTCCTCTTAATCAAGTTTCACTTGTAAATCGTGGTTTACGCGACCTGGACATCATCTTTTCTTAAAATCATGATCAGAAAGATTGAATTGATTGAAACATTTATCTTATACGGTGATTGCCATTCATGTTTTACAGTATACACACGCTTCACAGAACAACCTCTAGCACTCTTCTCTTTATAAGATGCGTATTGCGACGGATGTTCAGAAACTTTTATTCAAGCCTCTTGACTAGTGGCCTCTTGTATTTCACGAGCAACATCAGAAGGGCACTCCATCCCTAGGACGCAAAAGGACTCTGCAGTAAAATACGTTTCGCTGTCACCCATCCCTTCTGGGGACAGAGTGAACATATGAGTTACTAATATTTCTTGAAACCCTAATCAGGCAGAGGTCATTCCTTTTATTGTTTCTCGGCGTTCTTTTTTCGTTTCATATGTCAGACTGATCGAACACAATTCGTTAGTGCAAGGGCAGAGAGCGCGTGCCAGCATACTTTTAGATCTGTACGTGTACGTGAACCCGTGTACTTTTAGATCTGTACGTGTTCAGTGGCCCCTTTTTTTCTTGTGTTTTGTTGAAAATTGAATAAGGAATATGCCTACATTTTTTTCAAATTTTTATCTGAACGAAAATTTCATTTTTTTAAAAAATATTTACAAGTTTTTTGGTGAAATATTTATGTTTGAGACAGTAATTTACAGATGAATAAAATAGACCTATCAAAGTATTAAATGAAACACACCAATACTTTTTATGTTGCGTACATTCGTAGCATCAATCGTCTCCAATATTATTTCAGTAGTATACATACCTTTTGCGGCTTTTACACGCAACCAATCTTTATCAATGAAATCTCTAAAGAAAGAGAATTTCACGGAGGTGTTGCTAAATGCAATTTTTTTTAATATGAAGGATTTGTTTTCAAAAATCATCCAAATATTCATGTTAAAAGCAGCCCGCAACGCTTGGTCAGATATTGTTAAATAACTCCTATACGAAGCGTTCTAGAGCCTTCAAGATTAAAATATTGAGGCCGATGGCCTCAAATATACGTTTTTCACTTCGTAATCCACAGGATGAGATATCTTGGACATTGCAATACAATTTTTGCCGGTTCGGTGCTTATAGACACTGGCATTATTTTTTTTTAAATTTTATTTTACGTAAAAAAGCAGTTAAAAACTGTGTATGACGTGCTATCGGGAAAAGTGAATTGCGTGCACATTTTCAAAATTCTGTGATCCCTACCCTAAGTCATATACTACTTAAATTTTAGGGGGAAAAAAGCTCCCATGTAATAAAATCTATTTTCAAGGATAATAAGGCAATACATTTTGGCTCTTATCCATGTTGTCCTTCGGAATAATACTTCCTGCCGCAACAACATGGAAACGATAATTCGAATACTTGTATTTCCCACTGAATTCTAGAAGACGTGCACAGAAAATAAAGTTACATTTATGTCCAGAAGCAAAACAAGGGGCCATCTCAGCATTTGCTCAATGGATCAGGGAAACTGGACGAAAAACCTGATCGAGATGGGTGTCATGATTTCTACGTCGAGTGTTATAGTAATAGACATCGGCATTTTCTGAAAATATATTCCCGCCCTTAAGCAAGTCATTTTTGACAAAAACCACTGATTCGTAAATAAACAGACAAGGTAATGGTAAAATTCCTAGATTAATGACGAGAGGCTTACATGAATCACGTGGGTGGGATTTGGTTATTATTCGTACAATTCGTTTTTGTAATCTAAAAGTCTGGGAGCTATAAGATGTATTTCTCCAGAATATTATGCCACATCTCAGGCGGGAATGAACATTCGCGAAATATACACAACGAACAGTATGAAAGCCGACTGAATTTGCAAGAATTCTGAACGCGTAGGATAATGAACTTAATTTTGTGTTCAATTCATTTAAATGGACGTTCCATTTAAGGTTTGACTGAATTGAGAGACCTAAAAATATTGTTGCCTTAACATCAGTCAATGGTACACCGTTCATTTTCAATGGAGCACATATTGTTTATTTGAAATTGAAAACTGCATTAAAACCGTTTTCTTTTCGTTTACTATTAATTTGTTATTTCGGAACCAATTTGAAACATCTGATATTGTACTATTTACGGTTTCTTTATTGCAAAGAATGTTCGTATCATCTGCAAAGAGAACCGTTCTTCTGTTTCGAATCGTCGAGGGCATATCGTTTACGTAAAGTAGGAACAGAAGAGGGCCTAAAATCGATACTTGAACTCCACGTGCAATGGGCCATGAGTCGGAAAGGTGCGTACGTAATGTATTTATCATTCCAGTAAGGTATTTCCACTCTCTGATATCGTTGTAAGGTACGAACATAACCAATTTAGAGCAATACCACGGATTCCATATGAAGGTAATTTTGAAAGTAAAATATCATGATCAATGACGTCAAAAGCTTTTGAGAGATCTAAAAATATCCAACAGGTGCCTCGTTTTGATCCAATGATGAGGCGACATCTTTAAGAAAAGAAAATATAGCTGTTTCCGTTGATTTTGATTTTCTAAATCCACGTTGGCAACCTGAAAGCGCGTCGTGTTTACTGAGAAAGGTTTCCATTTGTACGTAAAAAAAGTATCTCTAATATTTTAAAAAAAAAACTGATAGAAGACAAATGGGCCGATAATTTTGAATTTGATTTTTGTTGCCTTTTTTGAAGAGTGGCTTAATTTTAGCTGTTTTGAAAATATCTGGAAACGTTCCGGTGCATAGCGATGAATCGAATATGTGAGTAAACGGGTGTATAATGGCAAACGCACAGGTCTTTAACAAGGAATCCGGGAATTCATCTAAACCGGACGAATATTTATTTTTTAGTTTACCGATTATTTTGAGAATATCATAGGAAGAAGTTTCGGAAACGAACATCTTGTCTAAAATTTTGGGTAAACTGTTTTTGAATTTTGTGGCTGAAGACCCTTAGTGAGATCGGCAGCAATCTCGAAAAGTATTGGTTAAAGAGACTAGCCACTGTTGCCGGATCGTTCACATTTATATCGTTATATTTTAAAACATTCTCTACAGGGTTTCTAGTTGATTCGGTCGTATTTTATATGATATTCCACATTGCTTTCGTTTTGTTATTTGAGTTCAAAATATCCTGATCGTTTTTCATGATTTTAGCCTTCCTTATGACTTTTCATAACAAGGATTTATAAAGTATTTTTTAAAGTAGATAAGGAAATTTTGAGATACATTATGACTTTTAGAAATGAAAGAAAGAGTTCGCTTATCCGAATGTCACTTGCAAGATGTCCTAATCCCTTGTAATCTCCAAGAATTGCTTTTCCGTGAAATATTTGTTTCTTTTTTGAAGAGGAAAGCAAGTGTTAAAATGTAATGAAAGAGTTGAAAAAAAAAGAATTATATTTGTCTTTTGTATTAACAGTATTATAAACCGCTTCCCATGACTCGTGCATCAAGTAATCAATGAAGAATTTTATTTTACTTTTTGTTAACAATCTAGTCATACGTGAATTATTTATTGTGTCAGTGATCGCATTTCTTATAATGGCAAGAACTTGTGCATCGTGGTCACTGTATCCTAAATCTTTTGTTTCAACTTCATCGAATTTTGTGTGATCCGTGTGGGTACATTAATTGTAATGTCTAAATTGAAGGAATTAATTAAATTGAGAAACTTTTCTTTCTCAGAAGACTCGACTAGAAAATCAATGTTAAAATCTCGGCATACAACAATGGATTCAAAAGAGCGATTGCTGACTTTGTTAAGTGTTATCTCCAGGTGTTCCAAGAACAAAGTATAATCTGCAGTTCTCTTTGTTGGAGGTCTGTAGATGCAAAGTATTATCATTTTTAGTGAAGTAAGATGTACAACAGAAATTTCGAAAACATTTCCAATGGAATACACATTTAATTCAGCCAAGGAAATAGAATCAATATTATTTCTAATGAAGATACAAGAACCCCCATACGTAAGACCTTTATGCGATTCTCTCTCTCTCTGCAATAAAAGCCTGGGAGGTAAAAGTTTGGAATTTGGAAAATGCTAAGTTCATTAGGAGGTAACCAATGTTCTGTTAAAGTAAAGAACATCCATTTGATTTAGATCGCTCTGTAGAGCTGCATCGATAAACTCAGTTGTATTTGAAAGGGATAGAACATTATGGTGAAGAATGTTCATTTCTTGCAAGTTTTTTTGCATTTTTTGCAATACACGAATGTTTTTCTGCGGCATCTGACTAGTTGCTATATATTTACTCCACTTTTACCTCGAGTGCGTGGTCGAAGGTTGTAGTGTGCCCCGGCAGTAACAGGTTGCCAGGAAAACGGGGCATCAGGTGTAGATGAATTGGTAGTGGGAATGGGCGAAACGGGAGTAGGTTCAAAGGAAGAGGCAACAGGTTTCGAAATAAAGGGGGTGGTGGAGAACGTAAGGAAGGTGAAAGGGATGGATTTTTGGCAGGAGACTGCGTAGGACTGGAGTTGATGATGTATTGTGCAACTTGTTACCGACTGCATGTTTTCCAGCAAGGTTCATGTGAAGACCATGCCGGGTGAAGTGTTTTGCTGAGAGGAAATTAATTTTAAAAAGTGTGACATTTGTTTCTCTCAGTTGCAGTTTTAATTGTTGGTTTGCGTGCTTAATCTCGCTGCAGTGTTGGTCTGTTGTACCAGAAGGGCAGAGTCGAGACTGCAATGTTAGTATTTTGGGCGGCACATTGTAATTTGTGTACATGGTGTTCAGGTGTAAAGTTACCGCCCAAGTTAATGTTATTCTGCCCTCCTATGATAATGACGGTGTCCTGATTGGTCAGTTTCTTCGTGTGGATATCCAACTCTGCAGTCATATCTGCAAACCTCCCGTTAGGTTTAAAAATAGATGAGACTGAGAAATTGGAGGGTAACTTCCTACTGAGAATGGAGGACAGATGGCGGCCATGACTGTCAGCTAAAATAAGTACCTGTTTTTTAGGCTCAGTAGGAATGTCTTTGTTTTCAAGTGAGCTAGGATGCGCAGCTTTACGTGTTTTGGTTTTGACACGCTTCCTAGCCTGTTTGCGTTGGTTTGTGCATGAATTTGTCGATGGTAGAGGAGGGTGGTGAGGATCAGGACGGCGAGGAAAATCTGTGTCATAATCTAAAACACTAAATTTGTTTTCAGTTGTGACTGGATGCGGTGCCAGTGTCTTTTGTACAGTCACGGGTGTACGGTTGGTATTATTCGCTGTGTTGCCGATTTGTACTCAACCGCCTGTGTAGAGAACGACCTCTTCCAACTTCGGATATGTTGATCTAATTTATTGTTTACGTGTGTGAAGGCTTTCAGAAGGTCGGCTTTGAGAGTGTAGAGAGTAAAAAGAGTAGATCGAGCAGTAGCCATGTCACGAATGCGTTTTAATGTACTGATAAAAATTGAAATAAATACAAGAAAACCCAGTAAGAGCTACAAAACCTAGCTTTATATGTTAAAAGTGTAAAATTGATGTGTATTCAGTAAATTAAAAAGTAAGATTCAATATAAAAACGAGAAGGTATGCTACTCACAAAATCTATTGAAGCTAGTACTTACGAAATTTGGCAATGTGGCTACGTAGAATTTCGTCCACTTAAGCTGCAACTGTTTAATACAATCAGTAGATTATTCTTGACCGTAATTATTAATAATTATTAAGTTTGTCTTCGATATATAGAAGAAGATTTGAAACACAAATTCAAACTGTTTGATACAGCGTCCTCGTAACGTTCAAAACAACGGAATCGTCACTTGTCACAGAAAATACAATAAATCTTTCAGAAAATTAATTCGCACAGTGATTTAATATTGAAAAATAAACTGAGCTGTGAATATGTTTTGACACTTATCAGCTTCTCGTAAATCTAAAGTTCGTTGAGGTTTGAATGTCCGTTTAAAATTCGTAAGGTTTGTTGTCTTGGTTATAACAAAAATCGGTTGGAATTATATTTTCAGCTAACCTGCAACAAGTAATGAACACACTTAAAACACACTAGGCACAGACAAATCGCTAAAAATGGTAGTTAATCACAAAATAGCAAGAGCACAACCAGATGCGTCCGTCTCGTAAGATGGCGTCAACCAATCCCCACATTACTACATATTCATGGAGGAATACAGTATTTGAGATGCGGGCTTAGATTCCATCTTGTATAGTCCAGGCCGTGTATCAGGCCGTACTAGATTCGCAATGCGGGAGCATAAACAATTTCCTGTAGGAATAGCCAACTTATGAAACCTATTACTCCGATCAACTCTCTCGCTTTTGTTTTGTTTTTGATCATCCACACTGCACGCCCGATTGAGAGACTGTTCACTGTACAATAATGCATGTCTCGGTTTTCGTTATAATTAAAAAAAGATGTTCATCTATAAACGAATATTAACTCTGTGAACAAGTTAATTAAGAGTTACCATTATCAATAGGTGTGAGCAAAAGAGAGGTTCAAAAGTGCCTGGTGCAAATGAAAAATATAACCTTAAAAGTAGTGATATGTCGATACCAGATTTTCTCGATACTCGATAGCGTTACCTGTCTGAGAGCTTCGATACTCGATACCGTTTTACTTTTAAGACTCAACAACAAAAACGGTTTAATCAGAATTGCAAGGATATATTTCGTTCTTCATACATACATGGATTTACTATTTTAATATTTAAAACTATTGAGGTGAACATACATTTAAAATTTTTTAAAGATTATTAAAGAAAACTAACATTCTAACTCTTTCTGGGTTCATTCTATTCCTTTTTTTGTCACGTATCAATCCAGCTGTACTGAAAAGTCTCTCTGAAAACACTGTAGCTGGTGGAATGCACAAGTATCGAACAGCACTTTTTTCTTAAATTGGGGAGAGTCACTTTTTTTTCCAGTAAGCTAGTACATTTGCATCAGGAGTAAGCAAGTCCTCGCTTAAATACACATTTAATTCATCCTTATGAGTTGGGGTTTCGTGTACACAGCATGATGTTTCATGGTTTCTCTTTAAAATATTCCTATAAAGAGACCACATGCCATGCATTTTCGGGGATTCAGTAGTTGAGGATACACTAATAAAATAAATTAAATGTATTAACATTTTGAACAATAAATGCATGTCTTTAATGTTATTCAGAATTCTACAGAGTGACTTTAATTTTTTTAAACTATTAAAATATCGGAGAATTGAAATCGTGATAAAAAAATAGGGTCGTTTAAAATTAAAATTAGAAATCAGAAACTCTTACCTCTTCTTTTGAAACCACTGGATCTGCTTCCTGACTTACAAGATCTAATAATCTCTTTCGGGCAGTCTCGAACGCAGTACTCTCGCGAAATACTCGACCTTTCAGTCTAGGATCCAACAATGTAGCAATGGAACATATTTCATTTAGTTCTATATCTTTGAATCTTGCTTTTAAAGATTCCAGCATAGTCGTTCTCGCAGCAGCAAGTCCTGAATCAACTTGATTTGGCTTTTCTAGTTCAAAATTATACTATTTACAATAGGAATAACTTCAGATGCTGACACATTAGGCGAACTGATCGTTAGTGTTGCTTGGTCAAAAATGTTTAGAGTCTTCCTGAGTTGATCAATAAGTTCCCACTGCTCAGTTGAGAGATCAACTGGCAATTTTAAGTCGGCAGAAGCATAAACAATAGCCTTCTTCTGTTCCTGAAGTCTTTGGAGCATGTGGAGAGTTGACTTCCATCGCGTCGGCTCGTCTTGAATTAAACTATGTGGAGGTACAGATATGTTTCTGGGCCGCTTTCAGCACTTTGGTGGATTTAGAGGAATGTTTGAAACTCCCCAGAAGTTTTCGACACAAAGCACTAATTTTCTGAATTTTAGTATTGCTCAACAGTCCCTCTTTCACGACGAGTTGCAAAGTATGAGCTAAACATGAAATATGCGGAAAATGTCCTTCCATCATTGCTCTTACTACATTACGAGCATTGTCTTGAATTACGGCTACTAACTTATCTTGCAGACTCCATAATTTCAAAGTGTTTCGAAGAAAATTTGCAATATCTGCTTCTGTGTGACTGATTTCTTCAAAATGTATTACTTCGATGCAGATGTGATGAAGTTGAAAATCTTTGTCTATGAAATGCACTGTCATATTCATATAATCATCACAGGCTGTTTGAAGTCCATAAATCAGTGGTGTCAGTCCATAAAACCCTCTTGGCTTCCTGGATTTGATCTCTGACCTTGTTCTCTACTTCTTCGAATAACTGGGGGACATAGTGATTCGCCAAATATTTTCTTGTGGGCATGGTGTACCTAGGTTCAAGATGTTTAATTAATTCCTTGAATCCATTGTCTTCAACAATACTGAACGGTTGATAATCTTTGCATATCGTGTAAGCAATTTTTCTTATTGCTTTGGCATGGTTGTCTCCTGGTTTAAATTTGTTTTTTGTGTCCAAAAAATCAACGAGTGTTGGTTGATTTGTGTTAAAACTTGCGGATCTTGAGAGGACTGGCCATGGGTCATCAACTTCTACCACTTCACTCATACGATCTGCAACGTTTCCAACTTCCCGTGCAGCTTTAGTTGGCTTGGCCTTCTTGTGTTCGGTGGAGCTGAATACTACCCGGTGTATCGATGTAACCTAGTCGTCTTCCGTCACTTTAGATGGCAGAACTGAACTGAACTGAACTGAACTCACGAGCTCCGTCAGATGCGTCCACGGTGGGCTGAGGAAGGGGAGTATCCCCGGAAGAAATGCTTTCATCGAGCACATTGCTTATCGTGTCTGTCGCTACTAGATTGCCTGGGAGCCTACAAGCAAGAGTTTCCCAATGCTGGTTGCGTATTGCGGTTGCCCATTGGTCGCGTATTGCGGACTATCTCAAGAATGATGACAGGCGCTAGGCGATAAACAACGGGGCACGGCGCCCGGACGCTGCAACGTTGGCAATTTCAACGACTGTAAGTGAATCCGAAGAGATGGACACTTCCTTGTTTATGACAGAAGAAATATAGGAGAGAGAAGAATGTTAAGAAATTATTCTGTAAAATCAGAAGAGGTGGGGATTGGCATAAAAAATTGAAAAATGAATAATATTTTAAATGTATGAAACTTCAATCTTTAATAATTATCAATTTCTTAATGGTTTCAACTCTTAATGATTTATATTGAACATAAATAAATTCCGCTATTATTTAACAATTCAATTTTTATAAGTGGTAATTTTTAAGTGACCTAATGAATTGTTTAAAAGGAAATTAATGCAAATGCATCCTTTTTATTGAACTCTTTAATTATTCATTACCTTTTAAAAGAAAATATTTTTTTAAAATAATAGCAAATCATCATTAATGTAACCAAGTCTTCGGTAACTCTTCTGTTGTTTCCAGAGACAGAGTTATACATATTTGTTCTCTATTTAAATGGAGTTTGATACATACGATTGGGATATTTATGGAAATAAATAGAACTTTTTGGTTTAATTTTTTTTAAAGGAATATCCCAAGAAAAAAAATTGCATAATTATATTGAATTCTTTACTATGTTATTGTAACTACATTACTATAAACTACTACCTAAACATGCAGTAATTACTCGAGATAACATTCTGATTCACTAGTTAAATAATTCAAATTATAATTATTTCATACACCTGTTTCCATAATAAATGCATGCCAAATATTCCCAATGGGCAGCCATGCAGTACAATATTAATATTTTACATTTTTTTTGGAATTAAAAAATTGAAGGTATTTAAAGTAAGACAATGGTTATATTAAATTAAAATTAGTGTAATATTTATAGAAATTCAAAATGCATGTGGGATTTAAAGAGAGAAACATGGTGCTTCTTGCCCAAAATCAGTTTTAGAAATGTCACAAATGCTTTCCATCAAATAATGTTAAAAAAGGTCACAATAAACTGAAACAAAATTAAAAAGACCATTTATATATATGTTTAAATATACGAGACAAGTTCTTGTGTGAAAACTAAGAATGATTTGGAATAATAATGATATTGGTGAAGATCAAGTAAACTGGATGTATTTTATGATCCTCTCTGTATGGGAAATTATTCTTCTGAAGGGTTAAAACAAATGGAGATAAACTATGTTTAGGATATTACAAAATCAATAATTTCTTTTGACGATTAAGAAAAATATTATGAAGTAAAATTATGTCAACAAAACTGGCTCTAATAAAAGATTAAAGAGGGGTAGTTCAGACACATTTCAAATGCTGGGAAACAAAAAGTTATCATTACATCAATCGTGCACCTCCTTCATGCAATACAACATTCGCCATTAATCATAAGGTTGATGCCTTACCCAAAATCATACCAGGTTATGTATCACGTTAAACGTTTTCCCAAATAGATGGAGTATGACAGTTCAGATACAATGCATAGTGCATTTTTCTGTAAATGTATAATATAAATAAATAGTTAATTCCATGATTTTGATAATAAATGATGAATTACTGTCATGATAAAACTTTTTGAAATATAAGAAACATTGTTGTAATGAGTATTGTACCCCTATTATCCCTTTCTATCATTGACACCTCTTCTCCAGAAATGTTCTCCAAATTTATTATGATTTCATCAACGTCTAAAACATCTTGGATTTCTTTCCTCCAATATTCTTTTATTATTCAATCTGTATGCTACACAATTGTTCCTCTTTTAAGGAGTCACCTTCGAGGATATGTGTCAAAAATAATTGTGATATTGGATTGCATATTACTACTAAAATTACTGAGATAAATATTGAAAATAATAAATATAATAATAAGCAATAAGGGCTACACAAAGAAAAGCAATGAAATACAAAAAATGTAAAATATGTGCCTTCAAGAGTTAAATATTCTCTTAAAAATGTTAGGCCCACCTGATATAATTCTTCCTCCCAAACCTGTTCAATTCTCTCAATGCCTCTGCCTGACCTTGAAACTATAATATTTTGTCTCACTGTTCTAAGGCACTGAAAACACTTGAAAATACTTGATGCACCTTATTTTCTAAAAGTTTGTCAACAATGTAGAGCTAAGAAACCAATCCATCTCAAACGTATTTTTTTCATTAAACATTTTCAAAATGCAAATTATATATAAAAGCAAACATTTTTTATTGACTACTAAAATGTGCATAGTTCTCTCAAGAGAACAACTGGCATTATTTGGTGGCACCATGCCTTGCTGTAACCACCTCTATAAACACTATATTGTTAAAATAAATTATATTTTAAATTAAAACTTTAATCTTCAATAGTTACTAACCGCCAAATCGTTTTTTTATTTTGACAATATTGTAACGAATATTGCGTCACCGCCCCCCCCACGAACTACCTGTACGCGCGGATTGCGTCATCTATCGGCGCCACCACGAGCTGTCTGTGATAGCGGGTTGCGTCATCTTCCGGCGGATTGTTCCAGAACGTGCGCGGGGTCCGGAAAGTTCTCGAAGGCACTCGCCGAGTATAAATACGCGGTGTATAAATATAAAAGTATAAATATAAAAAATCACCTAGAAACGCAACAATAGGTTTTCTTCCATCTACTACAAATGAAGCATTGTCTATTATGTGTTTGTTGACGTCACTTATTGTTAGAAAATTGCTAACGTGCAATTTTTGGGGGCGTCTTCCTTCAACTATAATATTGATGATATATTTTTTTCTTTACTGAAATCAGTTCTGAGATCTGAAAATAAGATGAAGTTTAATTTTTGAAACATTTGAGCAGTTTTCGTGCAATTTGGGGCGAAGTGTAGGCAATTAAAACAATTGTAACCTTTTCTCAAAAAGAGCTCCAATTTTTTGTTTAAAGACGATACAAAATATGATGGTGGTCTCGTTTTCGCCCACCCCGCCGTATTTTCGAGGATAGCAAAGGTCATGTAAGTTTATTGCAAAACCGCGTAGCTTTAGAGTAATTTAAGAATGATATTGATGTATATATTAAAAAAATCTCAAAAATCACAACAATTTTTTTCCACGGATAGAAGGGACGCTTAAAAGAATTACCATTTTCGTTGAACTCTATCAATTTTCGAAAATTGCAAATTTAGAAATAATGCCAGAAAGTGTGTGATGTATCATCGCTAGCTTTTATTTGAAATTATATTGTAAGCATACTTACACAGTGTAATTGTACTAAATTATTTCTAATGAAATTTGATGTTACATACTGCAGGAAAATCTGACTTTGCATATTCGTTTATTTAGCGTTTTCCTTATATATTTGTCCATATTTTGCAATTTCATTCTACAAATTTTATTTATAGATAACAAATAGATGTTTTTTAAAAAAAGAAATACTTCAAAAACTGTAAATACAAATGAAAGAGAAGATAACAAGGATCGTTTTTGTTTCTTTGATTCTCCTAGTGAACAGCGACCGAAAGGGCATTGAATACCGGTAAAAATACCGGTATTTCTTCATACCTTTCTCAAATACCTTTATTGTTTTATACTAGTAAAATACCTCTATTGGACGTCAATAAACGTTATACCGGTATTTTCAATGAACAACAAAACCATCCATACATCTTGACAAAATAAGTTACTTTAGTTAACAATATCTCACAAAATTTTTGTTAATCAAATATACTTTCATAATTGTTATTAATTGTTTAATCTATAATTTTGTTTATATATATATATATATATATATATATATATATATACACACACACACATACATACATATATACGAGGTAGGGTCAAAAAGTTCCCGGAATGGTCGCTTACAGTCAAGTATTTGTTAGCTGAATGGGAAATTTTTGTTTGTGAGGTTGGCATAACTGGTAGTGAATGTGCTTTTGAGGTTAGCAGGCAGTTGTAGTTGGTTCCGTGCGTTCGGTGTTTAATATTGTAGATCGTAGTTTCTTTCTTTCGTCGGATTGTGCAATGTCGTCATTAGAGCAGCGTGGCAATATTAAATTCTGTGTGCTGCTGGAGAAATCACCTTCGGAGACTCTTGAGATGCTAAAAAAAGCATACGGAAATTCTGCGATGAAGAAAACAGCAGTTTACGAGTGGCATAAGCGTTTTCGCGACGGTCGCACAATTGAAGATGACGTTCGGACTGGGCGGCCTTCCACTTCCACTACAGACGACAATGTTGAGCGCGTTCGACAAATTGTGCGTGCGGACAGGCGAACAACCATCAATACTATTGCCTGTGAAGTTGGTATTTCACATGGGAGTGTTCACAGCATTCTTCATAATGACTTGAACATGCATCGTGTTTGCTTGCACATTGTTCCAAAAATGTTATCCCTGAGCAAAGGAAATGGAGTGACCATGTCCAGGGACTTGATTGAAATGGCTGATGCAGATGACAGCTTCCTGCGCAAAATTGTTACAGGTGATGAGACATGGTGCTTTCTTTACGACCCTCAGACAAAACGGCAGTCCGCTGAATGGAAGTCAAAAACTTCACCAAGAAAACAAATATTTCGCTTGGACAGCTTCGCTTCGTGATGTTGGAGGTGTTTTTTGATTACCGTGGAGTGATTCATTATGAATTTATTCCTGAAGGGAGAACAGTAAATAAAGAATTGTACACAGAGATCTTAAAACGGCTACGAGATGCAATTCGACGAAAACGACCTGAAAAATGGGCAGAGAATGACTGGTGTTTGTTGCACGACAATGCCCCAGCACATCGATCCCTAATGGTGAAACAATACCTTGCCAAGAATAATGTTACCACTCTGGAACATCCTCCATATTCTCCCGATCTCGCACCACCAGATTTCTACCTGTTTCCAAGGTTAAAAATGGCATTGAAGGGACATCGTTTTGCTGATTCGTCAGAGGATTGAAAATGCGACGGAGCGGCTGAAGGAACTTGCAAAAAACGGCTTTCAAGAGTGTTTCCAACAATTATATGAACGGTGGAATAAATGTGTAGATGCAGGAGGAGAGTATTTTGAAGGGGAAATAATGTAAGAATGTTATAAATATTTTTAATAACCAATTCCGGGTACTTTTTGACCCTACTTCGTATATATATATATATATATATATATATATACATACACACACACACACACACACACACACACACTCGGTTGCTAATAATTAAGGAAACGCAAATGATTCCACTAATTCTTATATAGTAAATATTATCTCCACTTCGTCACTGCACAATGTTCTCGCCCACTGAAAACTACTCGCCGCCTTCTTCCTACGCTTGAGCATATCGAATTGCCCTGGTGTAGCACGCAGCCCGCCGAAGAACGCGGCAAGATGTGTGCAGAGGTCAGAAAAGTCACGCTATCAGAACAGCAGTGTGCCAGAGTTGCGACCCTGCTTCCAGCTCAGAAGGGTGACTACACTTGAGCGCGTGCCCTGGCGGCGCTGGGCTTGGATAGAAAGGAGCGCGAAATGAGGAAACATTCAA
The DNA here is from genome assembly GCA_964035755.1 of Teleogryllus oceanicus. Lineage (NCBI taxonomy): Eukaryota > Metazoa > Arthropoda > Insecta > Orthoptera > Gryllidae > Teleogryllus > Teleogryllus oceanicus. The sequence continues at coordinate 124,006,125 of CAXIVR010000002.1, forward strand.
AATGTGACATGTCCACTTTACTCCTTTTCGAGAAAACGCAAAAATGTTATGTCATCAAAATTATGCAGATGTTTTATCTGTACTTAATTCTGAATTATGTAATAAGGATAGCTAAATATATTATTAATATAAAATTTAAATATTCTATGAACTTACATTTAAAGAAAACAACATTTATGTCAACTGGTAAAAAAGGAAGCCTGAACATCAACGGAGAAGTGATATACTCTCTACGACGTAGAGAGTACGTCAAGGTACTGACCGGAGAAACCATAGAAAACTACCGTTCAGGAAATCCGACCTCTAGAATTCTTTCCCAGTCAACGGCAAAACTCGACTTAGCTAGTGTCGAAAATCCGCCACCCTCAGGACTCGAACCCTAGGACCTCCCGGTCAGAAACTCTGCCGTGTAAATAGTTGTTCCTCTGAGCCATCTCAGCGGGAAAATTCACAATGAATTTCCCCCAAATACCTGTATGATTCTACTGAAATACCGGTATTTTCTTATGAAAAAGACCGTCTCTGTGGTTCAGTACGCGTTTCGATGCCCGGTCGACGCCGCAACGGCTCCCGGCCCTCTACGACTCAGACTCAACGCGCTCCTCGCCAACCTCGCGGACAGCGACAGGCTTCGCCCGAGCCTCCGAGCAGGAGCACTTCGACTAGTCAGAGGACTGGCAGTCGGCAATCAGTCATCACGGATTTTGCGAGCCCGTCGCGCGCCACCATGACGGACGCCACCCCCACTTCGCAAATCATTGTGGACACCATGCTCTCCACTGCGGCGCAGCAGCAAGAGAAAGACTAAATTCGACTTCGAGGCAGCGTGGGACTGGGTCACCGCACAAGGAGCCCTTCGGACCACCGCTAAGCGGGACCAGGTAGAGGCGCGCCTTTTAGCTATTATGCGGCCCCAGTTCCACAACCTTGAGGAGTCGGATCAGTGCTTCGTGAGGGAGCGCGTCCGCCTTCTCGTGATAGCTTTACGTCATGGGTGGCGCGTGGCGGCCGCCAACGCCGAAGACTGCCGGGACTTTGGAATTAAAGTTCGCTAGTCGGCACCTCAGTCGGCACCGCAGCAGACCTCGTTGCGTCCCCGCGGCCGGGGACGGCCCTTTGCGCGAGGCCGCACGCGCCAGCGCCTGCGGCCGAACCGCAGGCGTCGTCTACGCAACAGTAGGTGCTACTTACAACCCGGCATGTGCTACACTCGTCCGGCTGCGCGGGCAGCTGATGCCCCCCGACCTCTACAGTGAGGTGGACTTTGCCGACCTTTTGCAAGTCTTCGACGAGCTCCAAGCCGTCCCTGCTCCGCCAGAACCCATTCCTGTGGACCGGGCATTCTGGCGCCCCATCCTCGCGGCCCAGAGTGCCCAGGACGCGCAGGAAGACGCCACGCGCCGCCACACACTGGTTGAATCGGGCCTAAAACTTGGTCATAATTGCAAATGTCAGTGGATTTGCGTAAAAATTGGTATCATGGGGTTTTTGAGGTCGCTGAATTAGAATATCATTACGAAATTTCAAAATTCAAAATGGCGGATCGACTCATTTAAAAACAAAGAAAAATGCATATAAAAATATACATATGGGGCTCTGAAGGTCATTGATTTCAAATGATTCATAACTGATTCATAAAAATGAGCCCAATGTGCGTAGAAATATGTATAAAATGGTTCTCAAGATCGCTGATTTCGATTATCGGAATGAAATATCAAAATTCAGAACTGAAGCTTGAAAATGAAGCAAATATGCGCAGAAATATGGTTAAGTACTATTTTTGAAGTCACTAAATACAAAAATTGCTATGAAATTCAAAATAGCTGCTTCAAAAGGAATATCGATTTAAGGAAAAAAATTGATTGTAAGTAAAATGTTATTTAAGAACAGTTTTGAATTTGTTGATTCATTAAAATTTATTTAAATATATATATATATATATATATTATATATATTTATATATATATTCAAACAAATGTCACATCTACGAACCAATATCTATGTATACAGATCTAATTTCGTCAGGCACTTATTGAATTAACAATATTTTATTTAATATTTAATTATGAATAATTGAATCAAATATTAGTCAACAATACTTTGAGGTGACCACATTGAATAACTCTTACACCTTAGTTACCCATAGTTTTGTTTGTTGCGTCAAGAAAAGAAGAATTCTTAAAATACACCAAAAATCTGAAAGTGCTCGGTGGCTTGGGTTATTATTGTTTAATCCCTCCAAAAGTTTATATTATTAATTTTACTACTAAAAGTAATTTCTGAAGGAGAAGTAAAAAAATTATTCCAAGAAATCAATTCCTGTGGCTCGAAGAAACCATCGGGGGCGATCTAGTGTTATATTTTACTACGTAGCATTGTAGTATAGTCGCTTTAAAACAAAAAGATGCAGATATGTGCAGCTAAATTTGTGTTATTCTGATTAAGGACATTCTACTTGATAAATAAAACTAATAATTGAGGCAGGACCTCGCAGGACAAAAAATATAATCTACAATATAAACGACTAACTTTGTTAGGCTACATGGTTTAGAATTCAACCGCATCATATATAAAAATATTATACACTTTTTCTTAAAAATATACTTAACTTACAACCATAAGTGTCTTATATTCGGATATACAAAAAGAATCCTAAAAAAAAATTTTTAACCCTTTTTATAATTTCACGAATATCGTTGGCAAGAATCAACGAATTCGAGCCATTCGAGGAACGGTAACTTTACGACACCGTGTGGAAGACAAAAATGATTGAAATAAATTTCTGAAGCTGAAGTAGTATGCTCCAATGTCTTCCGAACGAGGTTTGATAAGTCAAAATTCCAAACGCGCACTTTGAATTTTGCAATTATGGCCAGGTTTTTGCCGCGATAAAACCAGTGTGCGCCAGCGCGATCAGGAGGACGCCGACGACGACACCGATCAGGATGTGTCGCTATGGCCCGACCCGGTTCCACGCCGCCCTCCTTTGCGGAACAGTCCGCCCCAGCAATTTGTGCTCCGCAGCACGCCACGGGTGAACCACTCCCTGTTCACCACAGGAGTCCACCACATGCCTCCTCCCACGGTACCCCTCGCCGTGCGCACCACGAGTGCCCGTTTGCAACAGACTGCGCGCAACATGTGCGCCGCGAACATTCTAGAGCCTATCAGGCGGGACAAAGTGAAGAATTCATTCCCGCTGGGCATCGTGCCGACGTCGGAGTGCAAGACTAGGGTCATCTACGACGTGTCACCGTGGACAGCGTCCTATTCCCCCCCTCCCGTGTTCTTGCCCTCCCCACTTCAGGTGCTCGCAGCCGTCCAGACGTCCACGTACGCCGTCAAGATTGACTTGACCGACGGCTTCTACCACGTGCCACTACACGGAACTTTACGCCCGTTTATTGCAGTTGTGTTCAACAGTCACTGTTTTAGATTTACATGTCTCCCCATGGGCTGGACTCTGAGCCCTTATTTAACCGCCCTTAGACCGCCATGCGGGCAGCCTTGCGCGAGCTATGTCGCTCGCAAGCTTTCGTCTACTATGACGATATTTTGTTGGTGAGTAATGACACCCAGCAAGTGCGCAACGACGTCGCGGCCCTCATTCACGCGGGCTTCAACGTTAATCACACCAAGAGCGTCATGGAGCCCACTAAACGCTTGAAGTACCTGGGCATCATCATGGATCTCGAGGCCCACTCGATCTCCGCCGACCCGGCCTACGTTCGTGCGGTGGCTTCCGCCCCGCGCACTGGCTGACCTACCCCAGGTTCGCCGCATCTGTGGCCGGCATGTTGGGCTGGTTAACTTTGGCCTCGAACGCGAGCTTCCCGCTCGCACGCATTACACGGCCCCCGAAGGGGGCCGGCCGGGCGTTCCTGTATCTCCGCGCACTCCGACGCCACCCCGTCGCAGTGCGCCTTCGTCGCCGACGCGGGTCACACGCATGCGCTTGGACCCCTTTCTTCGGCCAGGAAATCTTCGACGCTGAATGAAGCAACCCTTTTCGCACTTCTTTATTTTCAGTTTTTCCATGTACATTTGTATACAATCTTGCAGTGTATTTTAACCTTGTAAGGCGTGTTTCCATTCTCATATCATGTATCTATGCTTATTGGCACATATTGTTTACACCAATTGTATGTTCGATGTATGTTGGGTACCTTCAGCTGTTAATGAAGCGGACCCCTGGTCACGCTGGCGGATCACGCTAGACGAGAAATACCGGTATTTTCTTATGAAAATATATGAAGGTAAAATACCTCTAAAAATACCGGTATTTGACGTCTTTTACCGGTATTTTTAAAGGTTTAATAGAGGTAAAGGTATTTCTATACCGGTATTATTTTGGAATTCGGTCCCTGGGTGTGAGATGCCGTGGCGAGCGCATAGTGTTAGATCGTAGGAATGTTTACTTGGTGAGATGATGTTGTTCCAAAGGTTTTTTGATTGTAGAATCAAAAACGTCATGAGACAAGACTGTTATACAGTGGTGAACATTTTATATAATTTCGCGTTTTAGTTTCGAAGTTTTCAATTTTTTATGGAATTTATTTGAAAACGTTGAACATTTTTTGGCGAACAATATTATATAAACTTATGAATACGTGACATATAGTCATTGAGTGCACATTCTTTGCTGGATGTGTTTCAAATTATTCAAACCATTAATGTCATTTTTCAAATTATTCAAACTGGTATAGTTCGCTCGACTGAATGTTGGTAATATTTAATTGTGTGAATGTTGAAAGCAAAGATATATTGTTAAATTTTAGATTGTAGTTCATTTGTCAAAGGGTATTTTATGTGTTTTTTTTATGAATGCACATGTGTTTTGATGTCATAAGCGAGGTATAATTCGCGTAATTCGCTAATTTGTCAACAAGAGCAAGGAATAAACAAAGCCGGTATTCTTATACGGTTTTATGACTGAGATTCCATGGAGTTATTATTATTAGATAGCAATAACCTAAATGATAGGGAATAATTAGAATACATACATCTTCCTGAAGTAATGGTAATATTCTCGATTTCCTGTATAGGATCGATTTGGTGAACTCACGATCTATAAATTCGTTGGTATGGTATATCACAACCGGTATTAGGAAGGTAAGGATTTAGATGTTATAAAAGTAATATTATTTATATTTGTAAAGAAAGGAAAAAACGGTTGTGTGTGTATATATAGAAACCATGACGGTAGTGGCATAGGAAGGGACAGTAGTTTGATTAAAATTTTCCGATTACATTATATTTCATTGATGCTAACTGAAATCAATATAAATATCAATTACGAATTTTGCAAATGAATGTGTTGGTAATACCTACGTATGCTCCTAGCAAAATGAGGCTAGCGTCGTCAAAGACAAAGATTTATTACCCATCATCGATGTTTTCTGATTAAATTTCAGATTATGAATATAAATGAAGAAATATACATTCGCCATATATACATTGAAAGAAGAAATATACATTCGCCATACATACATTGCCAAGGATTAAAAAAAAAAACAGTAAAAAAATTAAATAAATATAAAAATAAAAGATATATAAGAAATGGGGGGATAGTAATAATAATTAATAGCAAATGACATTACAAAGATGGGGAAATAATTGAATAATAAAGTTGAGCCGCTTTGCTTACCTCGCTGCTTTCGGCAAAAGTCGGTAGACTGTGCCCAGAGGAAACGTGACACGGGGTTTTTATTGCTTTCCGGAGATCCGGCGAGGGGACGGAGGAGGTCTGTTTAGTGTTCTCTTGGAAATGTCTTAGGGGGCGGGGGAGTCAGTGAGGTCAGTGTGTGTAAAATTATTAGTAGAGGGGACAGAGGGAAATTAGTTTGTTGGTTGAGAAGGGCCGCAGATTTCTACTTGGCTTGAAATATGTGAAAGATTTCTAAAGTGCTTCTGTTACAAAATTTATTTTCTATTTCAAGAATTTTAATGTCTGAGTCTGGGTGGAAAGTGTGGCCTGCGTTTATCAGATGTGTAGCAAGGTGCGATTGGTTTGTATTGTGCTTCCATGCATGTAAATGTTCTTTAACTCTGGCATTGAAGCTTCTACCTGTTTGGCCGATGTATGTAGCCTCGCAATTGTGGCAGTGGAGTTCATAAACTTTTGATTTCGCCATGAGTGGGGTGGTGTTGCGAGGTGAGAGTAGGTGTTTGAGGGGTTCGTGTGTGGTAAAGGAAACGTGAAAATTGTATTTGTGAAGAATCTGGGCTACCTTCTGCGATATTTGTCCAAAGAACGGTATAGAAATAAATTTTGATTGTTTGTGGGTGAATGTAGGGAGGCTTGTATAAGTTTTCAGTTTTTTCTTATTTAATTTGCGGCGTAGTATGTTGTCAACAAGAGTGGTACTGTATCCATTGGCGGTAGCTATGTATTTAATGGTGCGTTTCTTTTTGAAAATTGTCTTGTGATAAGGGAAGGCTGACAAGTCTGTGAATCATGGCATGGAAAGCTGCATGTTTGTGAACAGATCGATGTTGGGATGTGTTGTGGTTGACAGTGTCTGTGTATGTTGGTTTTCTAGAAGCATTAAAGATGTGTTTCTTGTCTAACCTAGAGATGGTTAGGTCTAAGAAATTAATTGATTGATTTTCATTTTCTAGTTCTTTAGTGAATTTTATGGATGGGTGTCTGGAGTTCAGGAACTCGACGAAGAAGTCGAGTTGTCTTGTTGTACCTGTCCACAGAGCTAAGATGTCATCGACGTAGCAGTACCAGTATGTAAAATTTTGAAGAAGGGGATCTTGTGTCTCAAACAAGACTGTTTCAAAATTGTTTACTTAATTTTTTTTACTGTTTTTTTTTAATCTTTGGCAATATGAGAAAGTATATTTCTTCATTTATATTTATAAAAATTTTTAATGTATCCATTAATTGTAATTTAATTTTCTATCTTATTTTGTATTTATTTATAATTTTGTTATACTTTTCTGTATTTGTAGACTGACGATGACGGCAAAGCCGTCGAAAGCCGGCTCTCTTAATAAAACTATTATGTTGACGAAGATGACCTCTTTTATTTCTTCTCAATTTGGGCGAAGAAAAACGGCGGAGAAATTAGTCAAAGTTTATATACACCTAAGAAAAACTTCGACAGATATGTAATGAAAGTTGTAATTTGCATTTAAAGTATTAGATCTTAATAATGTTCATTAAGAGACCTTGTTGTAGATCAAAAAGCTTAGAGTTTTGTTCGAAATATTTGTAATATACATTTATAAAGTATTAAATTCATAAGTAACAATATTTTGGAAATTGGATTATAACATTTATGTTTGTATAAAATATCTCTTTTTTCTCCATTTTTTCAATGGTTTTATTGATTTATAAATGGGTTTTACTAAAAAAAAAATTTTTAGTCTTGGGGAAATTTTGGTTACAGCTCATGATAAATTCAGCACGGTGCGAACTATTCGAACATGTTTCTAACATGACGGATTTTTTAGTTTTAAGAATTATTGCATTGGGATTTAATTGTAATTATTGTATATACTTTTTCATGTTTGTATTGACCAGACCAGTTGTTGTGATAACAAATGGTATAACTTCAACAGAATTAAGACGATATTCGTATTTCTCTGTATTCTATCGCCAAGGGGGTATAATTGGTGTTTTTTCTCCTATCAATGTTTGTGATCAGATGGATGCGTGATATCAATGAAGAAGCCTTTTCTGCCTGTGAAGTCGTGAATAACAATGTCTCGTCAATTAGCTGCAATGGTTTTGCCCTTTTGTATTTAGATATCATAGTATTCACATTCTGTAATTTTTGTTTTCCAATACTGGCTTAGCTTTATACCAGGCGCGGCTCGTCATTGAAGGCTGAAAGGCGGAGACTCTCCTATAGAAATCGGCTTTAGTTGATGGCTTTAATTTTGTTTTAGCAATGAACTCTGATTTCAGGGATTTTTGAAGGCGAGATTTGAGTATGTTCTGTATGTGTGGGGTGTTTTGTTTTCTATCAGTTATTAATATTAGCCTGAATCTAAAATATTTATACATATGCACAGTCCACTGTTTGGACTGTTATGTCATCCAAACTTGCCTCAGCCGGGATTATTATTATTATTATTATTATTATTATTATTATTATTAGTAGTAGTAGTAGTAGTAGTAGTAGTAGTAATTATTATTGTTGTTACAGATGGTAAATTTAAGTAGGTTTGAACCATACTGTATCAATCTTATTGTTAGGTAGATATCAGGAATTCAGACTAGTAGTTTATACATTTATTAACATCTCAATGTTTCGCACATTTAGCTTTGCGTTTTCAAGAGCTATACAGATAATGAAAAAACGGTTGACAATAGCATAAACAATACATGATAAAACAAAAGATTACAAATATATTAAAATCACTACATATAATTTGGTGCTTACACCAGTGTGTAACATGTGTTGGTGTTTAACACCGGTGTGCTTACATCAGTGTGTATACTATGATGAAAAGTCTTTTAATACGTTGAAGGTGGTGTCCAACTTGGTGGTTAAAACAACTCCTGTGCCAGTTTTTGGCATGCAGTACAAGACTAGATAGTTAAGTAATCGAAGTGTATCTCCTTGGCGGATTAAATGTGTATTCCATTGAAAATGTTTTCGAAATTTCTGTTGTACATCTTACTTCACTAAAAGCGATAATACTTTGCATAAACAGACCTCCAACAAAGAGAACTGCAGATTATATTTTGTTCTTAGAAAACCTGGAGATAACACTTAACAAAGTCAGCAATCGCCCTTTTGAATCCATTGTTGTATGCCCAGATTTTAACATTGATTTTCTGGTCGAATCTTCTGAGAAAGAAAAGTTTCTCAATTTAATTAATTCCTTCAATTTAGACATTACAATTAATGTACCTACACGGATCACACAAAATTCGATGAAGTCAATTGATCAAATTATAATAAACAAAACTACTACTCGATATGAAGTTGAAACAAAAGATTTAGGATTGTGACCACAATGCACAAATTCTTACCATTATAAGAAATGCGATCACTGACACAATAAATAATTCACATGACTAGATTGTTTACTAAAAGTAAAATAAAATTATTCATTGATTACTTGATGCAGGAGTCATGGGAAGTGGTTTTTAATACTGTTGATAAAAGCGACAAAAATATTTTTTTTCAACTCTTTCATTACATTTTAACATTCCTTTCCTCTTAAAAAAAAGAAAAATAAATATTTCACGGAAAAGCAATTCTTGGAGAACACAAGGGATTAGGACATCTTGTAAAAACAAGCAAATTCTTTTTTTCATCGCTAAACGTCATAACGTATCTCAAAATTTCCTTATCTACTTTAAAAAATACAAATCCTTATTATGAAAAGTCATAAGGCAGGCTAAAATCATGAAAAACGATCAGGATATTTTGAACTCAAATAACAAAACGAAAGCAATGTGGAATATAATATAAAATACGACCAAATCAACTGAAACCCTGTAGAGAATGTTTTAAAATATAACGATATAAATGTGAACGATCCGGCAACAGTGGCTAGTCTCTTTAACCAATACTTCTCGAGAATTGCTGCCGATCTCACTAAGGGTCTTCGGCCACAACACGTGGAGTTTCTCAAGGATCGATTTTAGGCCCTATTCTGTTCCTACTTTACGTAAGCGATATGCCCTCGACGATTCGAAACGGATGGACTGTTCTCTTTGCAGATGATACGAACATCCTTTGCAATAACGAAACTGTAAATAGTATAAACAATATTAGATGTTTCAAATTGGTTCCGAAATAACAAATTAATAGTAAACGAAAAGAAAACGGTTTTAATGCAGTTTTCCATTCAAATAAACAATTATGTGCTCCATTGAAAATGAACGGTGTACCATTGACTGATGTTAAGGCAACAATATTTTTAGGTCTCTCAATTCAGACAAACCTTAAATGGAACGTCCATTTAAATGAATTGAACACAAAATTACATTCATTATACTATGCGTTCAGAATTCTTGCAAATTCAGTCGGCCTTCATACTGTTCGTTGTGTATATTTCGCGAATGTTCATTCCCGCCTGAGATATAGCATAATATTCTGGAGAAATACATCTTATAGCTCCCAGACTTTTAGATTACAAAAACGAATTGTACGAATAATAACCAAATCCCACCCACGTGATTCATGTAAGCCTCTCGTGTTAATCTAGGAATTTTACCATTACCTTGTCTGTTTATTTACGAATCACTGGTTTTTGTCAAAAATGACTTGCTTAAGGGCGGGAATATATTTTCAGAAAATGCCGATGTCTATTACTATAACACTCGACATAGAAATCATGACACCCATCTCGATCAGGTTTTTCGTCCAGTTTCCCTGATCCATTGAGCAAATGCTGAGATGGCCCCTTGTTTTGCTTCTGGACATAAATGTAACTTTATTTTCTGTGCACGTCTTCTAGAATTCAGTGGGAAATACAAGTATTCGAATTATCGTTTCCATGTTGTTGCGGCAGGAAGTATTATTCCGAAGGACAACATGGATAAGAGCCAAAATGTATTGCCTTTTTATTCTTGAAAATAGATTTTATTACACGGAAGTTTTTTTTTAATTTATGTAGTATATGACTTAGTGTAGGGATCACAGAATTTTCAGAATGTGCACCAATTCACTTTTCCCATAGCACGTCATACGCAGTTTTAATTTTTTTTTTTTTTTTTTTTGACGCAAAATAAGTGTAAGTGCAAAGATTGAAAATTCAGGGCATCATGGAGTGAACATTTGGATGGGCAAATGTGATTAAAGATGTCTCTGAGATCAGTAGGAGGAAATAACAATTGCATTATTATTATTATTATTATTATTATTAATGTTGTTATTATTATTATTATTATTATTATTATTCTTTTAACTAGGCGCGGCCCGGCTGGACATCACCTTGGGCTTCACGCGCCAGCCCCAAGATGTGGTGGCGGTGCGCAGCCGTGGACTTCTGCTGGAATGCGAGGTGTCCAGCACGATGGAATATAACGTCACATGGACTCATGACGATCGGCCGCTGCAGCTTACGTCAGATTCCCGCCGTCAGCTGCTGGCCAACGGCTCTCTCTACTTCAAAAAGGTAAGTTTTCATGTGGTGTGACTGCCTATTGCCCGGAGACACACGAAATAATGAAGGCAATGTCTTATCGTGTGATAATTGCGGGTACTGTACGTGAAGTCCCCCGGACATTTAAAAAATTTCTCCAAAACTGCTCCAAAGTTTTTCTTTACATTTTCATATTGCAACATTTCCACATACAACTCCATATTGCTGTGTTCTTTTCTTTTTTCAAAAAGTTAGAAAATAAATTTTTTTGACTTGTTTTTCACGTCTGTAAAGCTGAAGGCAATTTCTTCACTTGATAATAATGCTCATTATAAGTATATCAAATAAAGTTTCTCGAAAACTCAACAGTTTTCTGTAAAAAGGAGCACAAACTTCGGCATTTTTAGAAACGCTGACACGTCATTTTCTCAGAAATGGCTCAAAATTTTTTCTTCAAAATTTTCCAGTAGATAGTGCTAATTGCACAGTTTTTTTTACGATGTATGGTGTTTTGTTTCGGATATCCAGCTGACCAAAACCCATTTTCCGAAATTCCACTTTTGGGTGATGTTTTTGACCCGTTCTGTAGATAAATATCCAGAGCACATGCCGTCAGTATTTATAAAGTGCAGATTCTTAAGATTTGGTCTCAGGGGAGGTGTCAAGTTACGTCCCACTGATAGCGGGCGCCGAGCCGCAAAGTTCTGTTCGGTAGTGCACGCAGTTCAGTTCTTTTGATAGAGTTCTCCTTACGCGTATTTTGTAATTCCAGGATGGAAAATCCTCAGTAAGGTATGCTCTTTCATATGAAATTGTTTCGTAATTTTCAAAGGCAAGTATGCTTAGGAATTCTTCCCCAAAATTCGACTTTAAAACATGCGCGTATTCGAAAATTGAAAATAAATGTTGAGCTACAAAATTCGCTCCGCATTTCTCCACTTTGAAATTAATATACATGCGTTCTGATAAGGGTTCTTTACAATACCATCGCCACACTTCTTTGAGAGAAGTGCATATCTGATAATGGTCGTCTCTTTTCAGTGACAGTGCGTTCACTCACTAGGCGTGCTCTCTTCGAAGTATTGCACGAAACTGACTGGCGCACAGACAGAGATGTGGATAACAAGAATATTATGGTGTGTTAAAATCTTCAGGAGTGTTCAACAGAAGTAACAATCTATAATACACACACTCAGCATCGTATACGCTAAAATAAGTGATAGCAGGGTGGCCAGCGGACCTGGAATCCTTGAAAACCGAAAAAAACTCCGGAATTTGAAAGAGACTGGAAGAACCGGGAAAAAAACTGGGAATATGATTTGAAAACTTGGATTTTTCGTTATTTTCAGATTTTTTCCCCACATTTAGCACAAATTCATATACGTCATCTTGTTCAGTTAACCGCAGAATTCAACTCAGTACATGATAACGGCGAGTGTTAAAATCGAAGTATATATGAGAAGTGTCACATGTTTGTTTGAGGATCGCGAAGTTCTTGACTCACGCATAACACTACTTCAAACCCTGCCTCTTGTGTAGATGCAACATTGGTGGAATACCTAGCACCTCAGAGCACCTACAGAGGCTCACAAAAGTTTTGGAACGAAGTGATGTTTCAGAATAAAGTACACTTATGTTTACAAAAAAATTAAAGAATATTAACAGATTTATTATATAACATCACATTAAGTTTAAATCAGAAAATGCCATAAAATACTTTTCAATAAATAAAAAAATATAATTTTAATCTTTTAAAATCAAAAAATAGTAACATTTGTTACGCCACAAAAGTTTTGGAACGATATAGTAAGCACAATCTGAATTTCCATAAAATTAGTTATGTACTTTGAAATTAATATTTAGTAGCTCTTCCCTTTCTTTTAATTACTTCACTTAACATTTTGGGTACACTTTGTACGAGATTTTTTGTGAAGCACGTCGTTAATTTGCTCCATTCTTGTTCCACCCTCTGCCTGAGATGTGCCTTGGATCTTATGGGCGTTTTGTGAACTTCTTTCTCTAACTTACCCCATACATGCTCTATGGGGTTAATATCTAGTGATTGTGGAGTACTTTGGGACAGTTGTAAACCAGCCACAACTGCACAATATGGGCTGTATGTTTGGGATCGTTGTCCTGGTAAAAAAATTGCTCCTGGTAAATTGTTCGAAATACCCAAAGTTCTGCACTAACTTTCAAATTTTGTTTTAGAATATTTAAATAAGCAAATCTGTCCATAGTCTCTCAATGAAGACCAGTTTTCCGACCCCATTTGCAGACATACAGCCCCAGACCAAAACACTACCACCACCGTGTTTGACAGTAGTCTGCAAATTATTTTCCTGCAGCTCTGTATTCGGTTGACGCCACACCATTTCTCTACCATCAGAGCCATAATGTTAAATTTACTCTCGTCACAGAAGATTACTCTATTACACCACATTTCGTCCTTGTCAAAATGCTCTTTAGCGAATACAAGTCTTTTGTTTCTGTTTGTTTCGCTTATAAAGGGCTTTCTCCTTGCCACATGTCCCTGAAAATCAGCTCTGCTTAGCACTCGTCTAATTGTTTGAGGGTGTCTTTTTTCTTCAGGCGTTCTTCAACCTGTACAGCAATTTTTGGAGCACTTATTCGGGGGGTTTTCTTCTCCTCTCTGACAATACAGTTTTCATCTCGTTCTGACAGGATTTTGGGACGTCCAGATTGTCGCTGTAAATTAATTCTATCCTCATCTCTGTATCTTTTAATTATATTCCACACTGTAGTCTTCTTCATTTGTAGATTCATAGAAAGATGCAATACGCTGGCAACTTTTCCCTTTAGCGTAGTGATAAACCACCAGCTGACGTTGGTTGAAGGTCGTGTTCTTTTCTCGACGCCCCATTGCTCGTTTCTTTGCAACTGTTTCAGTCGCTAGAAACACACTAACTGAAGCGAGACTTTTAACGGTTCCCCAGACTTTTGACGGCTGACGCAGGTCAACTTCTTGCCCTCTGAAGATACGTCATGATTGACGGGCAACCGTCCGTTCCAATATTTTTGTTGCACCAAAATTCGAATGATAATTAGTAAAAAATTAATTTCGTCTTCATTTAACGTCATTATGGTTTAATTCACAGCATGTTCAAATCGTAGGAACCCCATTTATAAAATAGTAATAATTTAATTCACCGCTTTCCTTTAGTCTAGATGCAATGCTGCAAATATACTCAGTTTACTGTCCGTTCCAATATTTTTGTGAGCCTCTGTATATGTTTGCCTGTGGGTTGCACATGCATGGACGAGATATTTACGGAACAAACGTCTCACTGGGAACACAATCGCTGAGTTTCGATTAGTGTCGCGCCTCTTTTTTGATGGCATGGGCGGTACCTCATTGCTATTTTTCTGATCGAAATGACCATGTTATCTCGTTAATGACATTCAAAGGGAATTTTAACTTCTTTTCTAGAAGAACGCAGCCAAAGCTATCTTTGCTTATAGTCTACTTACAAGGAGACTAAGAGTGATAGTGCTCGAATTGACAGGGAACACGAAGAGAATGAACATGCGGTGATATTGACGGGGTTGCGCGCCAGGAAATATAAGTAGAGCCTATTTCCTTCGCTGCATTGTTCTTAAAGGCAGCGCAGGTAGTAATATGAAATTGAAGTTAAAATGCTGCTACACATGTACGTACGGTACTCAATTTTTTCAGTTTTTCTTTCATGTAAAGTTTTAGAAATAATGCTAATATAATCCAAGCCCAACCAATTTAAACGAAGTGCCTGTGGTGCATGCCTACGTTCATTTTAATAGCCATGAACAGTAGTCATTTCAAACTTTTACAAAAGAAACACCATAATTAGCGATCAAAATTTCTTAAGTAAAGAAGTAATTTGCTAGTTGGAAGTTAATTGTATGACCTTCCATCAATCTACTTTCTTTTAAAATGACAATATTTTCAAAAGCCTCTTTATGTTTCGAAGCCCGGAAATTCGAAACGCGCCACAATGTTTGATGCCAAATTACACAAAAAATACTCGTATTTTCAAAAATTCATATGAAAATCTGTTTTTGATGAACATATTTTGCTGGAAAAAAATGTATCTTCACAATTGAAGGCACAGAGAAATTTTTAAATTTTTCCAAAAATCGAGTATATCAACCAACATGAGACATGTAATCATTCTCTCAAGCGCCCTTTACGGTATTTAATGTCAACATTTTAATCAGCAAAATTTTACCGTGTTTTAAGAAAAATTGTGTACAAAATGTCTATGTTTGACACAAGATTTCGCATAAAATACTTATATTTTCGATACATAGAACATGACATTCAAGATTCTATAAATATCTATAAAGATCTTTTTGATGAACTCATTTTACCAAGAAATCTAGTGGTGCTAAAACAACACGTATTTTCTCGCAATTAGTAATGGAAATTAAATAGTTCCAATGATCGCTTGTCTAACTGTTTTTTCACATTTAACACAGAGGACGCAATTGACAATGGAGTAACACAAAAAAAAAAAGAAATATAATAAATAATAAAATGACGTATGAAATAATATACAATGCCTCCCTTACGTATCCTCCAACTGCGTGAGTTGGGAGCGGGCGACTGAAGGCGAGGGTAATAATATGTCACTGTTGCTACCTATCCTATCCGCGCGTTGGGCTGCCAATGTAATAGATTCACCTGCTCTGCCTGATATTAGAAGTATAGCCCACACGGCTTTACTTCTAAGATCATAAATACGTATACACACTCTTAACTTGCGCTGCCAAAAAATCACTTACTTATTATTCCTATTTATGTTGAAACACAAATGGGCGCCTTGTCATCAATACACTCACTTCCTTTTTAACCTACTTTAGCTCTTGCACTCGCCCGTTCGCTAGCTAATTTTATACAACTTCTAATTCTTTCTGGGCGTGAATATGTGACTGCCCTATAGAGGGCTTCAAACGAGGTACCTATGCGCGCGCGTGCGGGTCTGCGTCTAACTACATGAATCACAGCCCATTCTTTAATAGTTTACAGATTAACCCGAATGTGTTCATCTCAGTTTATTTTAGTTCTGCTGACTGTTTCTTTGCTTCTGATATTTCAAAATGACAAATATAAACACACACACAATGATAATGCCCTCTGATGGCACACAAAACAAAACATACCAAACAAACAATACCCTTAATATTAAAACACAAGAAAAAGAACAAAATAATGACCATTCACACTGAAAATTACATAGAGAAATACATTCATCCACATCGAATGCGCATTCTGTCGTTTGAAATTCTTGACCCTCTTATTGTATAATGAATTTACAGAACTTGGTCTTCGACAGATGCCTTTGAAGTTGCCAAATAAAAAATATACACGCATCACTTCCTTGATACCGGATAAACTCTGCGACATGCAGCGCATATCATGCGTCGCCGTCCCCCGATTCGTACACTCCCCGTGTACGGCGATGGTACCGTCTCAGCTTCCACCAGTTCGCAGGACCATATATACCACGAACTCACATAGTTAAAAACCTGTACGAAACGTTTTGCGATGAAACGCAAAGATTTACTACATTTAAAGTTCCCGCGGCGAGGAAACACTGTTTCGTTACGCGAACTAAAATGAAAATACTCTGTTTGTATTTCCTTTTACGTCCGGAGCACGCTAAACTTCGTGTTGTAAACATTGCAACACAAAATATCCGCGACCATTGTTCAAAAGTGAATGGCGTAAAATTAATGTTCGCGTCGCTTTTACCTGTAAATTATACGCCATTACTTACGTATCCATTCACCCGTTTGTTACCACCTTTTTGTCCACATGAAAATATCTAAAATGTTTTCAAATTACACTTCCGAACAATAATTCCTATAATTTTACATTTACGCTAACGCGGAGCTAGCGTCCTCGCCAAGTGCACAACACCGTCTCTCATCTTCTCTCTAGCATTGTTGTCCAATATCTTAAATAGATTTACATTGAACAGACGCCGATCGCTCGCCCGTTGCCACAAACAAGATTACAAAATATTTCTTATTTTCATGTTTTAAACGTTCTTACGCCTTGTCACCGGTTCTCAATACTGTCTATAATTTCTCTGATAATTACTGCATTATCTGTTCCTCCTTTAATTGTCTTATTTTGTTATATATAACCATATTTAGTGCGATATTTCGTCATGTCAGTCGTGACGTCACTACGATGCTACGTCTACGTCTCTTGTTTTATATATATTTTAATTATACGTTTCTACATTTAATTTTAATTAGCTTTCTTGATGTTTCCGAAAATCGTGATTAGTCTTGAAATTGTTCATAAATTTTACCTCGTTGTTGTACAAAGTTCCAGCCCGATCCCTTCAGGCGTTTTCGTAAAATTAATTAAAAACCATATTCGTCCTCAGCTTTCTTCTAGCAACAATGGCTTCCATATATCCATGCTTGTGAACGTGAAATGTACGAATACGATAATTTCGAAATCTAGTGAACCCCTGGTTCGAGTTTGCTGATTGTTCTTTCTAACGATTCTAAATATGATGCTTTATCGAATGTTTATGTTGAATTTCACCTTTTTCCGCGCATTCGGTTAATTTACGAAAATGTCTGTGCGCAGTGTTGCCGTCTTCTGTCTTTTTGAATATAAATTTCAACAATTTATTGGGAAGTCTTTGTTTTGGGGAAAATTAAATTACCGGAATGATCGCCAATCATTACATTTCCCCCTCCTAAGATGTTGCTCAGCTAATGAAGCAGTCATGATGAGTCGACATCTACCACCGTCTCCTTCATTGAAAAGTTCGTTTCACCGGTCTGTTGCCGGCGTTAGCCTGCACTTTGCCGCAGGTCGATTTGATTTAATTTTTACGTGTTTCCGGGCACGTCAACTGCTTTCGTCATTAGTCCCGTTAGTATAGTGCATGTTTTTTCTCGGGATATGCGCTGTGATCTTTCCCCGCTGGCTGGCGAGATCCGGCGCCGACCTACCGTCGGCTAATGGGGTTTCCCCCTAACCAGGACTTTCCCACCAACGGGGCACCGCCCCGGCCGGGACAAGCTCTAAGCTCCCGACCCACCCCCTGGAATATGTGGTACTGTAGTGCATGTTAGTGAAAGTGTGTGTGTAAGGGGAGAGGATAGGACAAGGAAGAGGAAGGACAGATCGCGCGCGGTCCGTGGTCCGTTTGGTAGGGTACTGCTCCGGCATTCGCCTGGTGTTGATCGGAGAAACCACGGAAAACTACCGATCAGAGCAGCCGGCCGCTAGAATTCTCCTCCAGACAGCGACTGAATTCGACCTAACTGAAAAACTAGTGTCGAAAATCCTGCCGCCATTAGGACTCGAACCTAGGACCTCCCGGTCAGAGCCGCAGTTCAACTAACTCTCCCAGACTGTGCTGGTGCACTCGACCTCGCCTAACAATACACTATGCTAGCACACGGTATCACTTTCATCTTGACTGGCTGCGACGGACGCACCTGCAAGTGTTTACTTTTGCACTGCACTGCGTAGATTCGCTACACCGTCGTATATAGCCGCAATTGTCACTCTTTGCACCCGTTATTTTTAACCTAACAAACTTGCTTTCTTGCTCATAATATTCGCTTACAAACTAACCTTAAAATATTCTTATAAACTATTGTGGCGTCATGGAGAAAAACACAGACCTTTACAAGTATGTACAAGTTTATTTACATGTATGTACAATAACCAACTTCTGCTCCGAAACTACACACTTGTGAGTATTTCCCTGTGGATACCCCACATAGCTAGGGAGGCCCCGCCTCCTCTGATGCTACTCCCGTGCCACTACCGTGACCTCGTCACCCGCGCACTAGGCACGACACGCTCCAGCCTGGGCGTAAAGTTTTGCGCATCGCGCGAGGTTTCCAGAATTAAAACCCACCGTCTGAGCTCGTCGGCTCGATTTTATACCACAGTGCAGCCGTCACGTGACCGTCTTTGGTGTGGGAGGGAGGCTCGCGTCTACCACGTGACCTCCCGGTCAAGCTGGCGTCCTCTTTGTCTAAATATATATATCAACGCCGGCGCCTAGCTATTCATGCTCGCGGGTATGCGATA
The DNA here is from genome assembly GCA_964035755.1 of Teleogryllus oceanicus. NCBI lineage: Eukaryota > Metazoa > Arthropoda > Insecta > Orthoptera > Gryllidae > Teleogryllus > Teleogryllus oceanicus. The sequence goes on from CAXIVR010000002.1 coordinate 124,025,257, forward strand.
CTTCCGCTCCTCCTCCCACCCACGGCCGCCAACGTGACGCTACACTATATTCATCGTTCAATTCCTGTGACATTAAGTCTCTCGTCTTTTGTACAATTTCACGTTAAACAAATTTTGCACCTCCATTCCTTGTCTTTGGTTTGAGAGTACAACATTGTTGTTGTCTAGCACCTTCGTCGCCGTGTACGGACCGTCATGAAAGGGAAAGAACTTCCGAAACAATATCTGATCGGACGAGGGCGAATGAGGTGATCGGACTAACACTTGGTCCCCTACACAAAACGCCCCCCCCCCCGATAGAATTGACCTTGAGCCCTTTTCCGTCGATTTGTTTTATTAATGTATTATTTTACTTCCGCGTTGGTCGTACACAAGTTTACTTTTTTGACCAACTTCCATTTAAATAAAGTGTAATATTTTATTGTTTTTAGAGAGTAATTTTAGGTTATTTCAATAGAAATATTATTGTAATTACTGTGGTTATTTCAATTGTATTCATTATTATTATGTTACACAATAGTTTAAAATTTAATATTAATATAATTTATTGTCATTTATGTACTTGTAAATTGTTTTATGGTGAGGAGAAAAATGTAATAAATTTATACCGTTTTATTACGTTTAAATGATTTTTGTAATTTTGATTCTATGGTAATATGCGGTTCTTTGGTCTGTTGTCACAATACAAGGAAAATATATTATGACGTCACGGGATTAGACAACTACGTAACGCCACCATCAGCTACAAACGAACGAAAAGAAGCCCACGAACAGAGAGCAAATGTAGGGTAAGCGGCGGAGCGATGGCTTGTAAACGCGCTATCTGCCCACAGCTTTCCGAACTATGACGCCCGAACTAGTGAATAATGTTTTTCCGAGAGGTCTCGAAAAGAGGAGAATATTCACCCCTCCAAAATTTCCCCAGGCGCGAGTACCATAAGTACCGCGGCGCGCCTCAGAGGTGCCCTCTATGACTGCAGCAGCGACGGCGACTCGACTGAGCTCTTTGATTGCAGCAGCGACGGCGATTGTAACTTGATAGCATAGGAGTTTATTTTAACTTGGTAGTTAAAAGTTGGATTGAGAAGCGTATCTTCGAAAGTGAAGTGGAGTGCACAAACATTCTTCGCATTCACAATATTTGAGAGAGAAAGCGAAGTGACTGACTCCGAAATAATTTCAAATTTGTAAAATTCGCGCAGAAGGACATTAACTAAATCCAGCATCTCATATTGCACGCTGAGACCACACATGCCCAAAGTGTGGTAGGTAGGCCGAGCATGTAAAGCATAATTTCAGCTACATTAATTATTCGAGGCTGGAAGCGCGAACGAACTTGTACGAAGCGCGGTAGAAGAAGGACGACCACAGGAAGAGCGAAGCGTAGATGAGAAAGATTTGGACAGGAACGAGAATCGTACGAGTCCAGAGTACGGGAGAAGGGTGTGGAAATTGTAGGCGTAGCGGAGTCCAGTGTTTGAGGGAAGGAAACTGGGAACGTCGCGGGACAGCAAGCGAAGACGGTGGCAACGCGGTGCGAGCGCCAGAAAATCCCCAAGGTTAGCTACAGGCGAGCGATGCGGAGCTGTTGAGGTAAAAGAACTGGCAACTTTTATCCGGCGATCAGTTGGGAAAAGAGAATAACCGTAAAATACACGACAATTCTTATAAATGTGGGTGAAAAGTCTAGAATAGGTGGGAGAAGTATCCCGAACGATGTGAGTGGCAGTTTCAAGTTCATTTACTGCACCTGTCATTAAATTCATTCAAAGAGGCCATATATTGTACAGTTGATATTGTTTGGAAAAGTCAGTTTATTGTATTGTGTTAAAAGTAATTGTTTTCTGTGATATGTAAAGGGGTCAGATTTAAGTAACTTGTATGTTTCGTTTTATTTGTTTGTTTGTTTTTTCTTTAAAGTTCAGTGTTATAGTGAGTTCGAAGCCCAAGGCTAGCACCTGTGAACGGGATTCCTTGAAAGAAGTGTAAAAATCATTTTAAAAGCCGTGCACGGAAAAACTAGAGGCTAAAAAGAGTAAAATAATTTGGTAGATGAGAAATTCAGAAAGAGGAATGAGCAAATTGTAAATTGTAGTTGGTGAAAGTGTGTTCAGGCAGTCGAGGTGACGCCTATTTTTTTGTTTTGCCTTGTTTTATTTTTTTCAGTGACCAACTACTTAAAGTGCATTATCCTGTTATAAAATTTCGTCACTGTACTTTTTTCCATTGAATATATGCTCATTGTTATTCGTATTTTATCCGATTCATTGTGTCAAGGGTTCAGACCTTTCTCATACCCAAAATATTCTGCTTCCTGAGAATTTTAAGCTCGCTTCACGAGCATTCATTCTATCACGCCCTCACCACGTGCTGGAAGGTAGTAGGTGGGTGTGTTAGAATATATATATATATATATATATATATATATATATATATATATATATATTATTTATTACATAGAATAAGGTTATGGCAATAAATAAACATTTGGTTGTAATTAATAGGTACCTCATGTATAAAAAAAGCAACCACAAATAACCGAGACATTATGTATTCAGATTACAATAGACTATAGGACTCGCACTGGAAGGTAGTGTGTACCTCACTCAGGCACAACTTATATAATTCTCGGCTCACCGCACAACACTCTACTTATATCATATCATGGTGTGGTGAGGAGGATTTTGTGTCTCTCACTCCCTGAGAAGTGCCTGTAATGGAGGAGCATTCAGCACATGTATTAATTTTGTTTCATGTTTTAGTTGCAAGGTATATAACGTTTTTTGTACAAGATATTGTAAATGCAGACAGGGTTGTTGTTATATGACACGTGGTTTTTTGGTAGTATTACAGTAAATGTGTGTTGTTTTCATTCCTCATTTTATTCAGGATGGAAATAAATTTTCTGAAACGTCGGCAAACAACTAACTTATAGTTCGTGTTTACTTATGACCAAGCTCCGTTAACCTACCTTCCAATATTTCATCAATTGGTCGTTAAGAATTCTTCATAGTGTAGCGTCATAGACTTGACTCCCTGCTCCTGAGTTGCAAGGTATGGGGATGAGGGAGCCAAATATAGGCTCCCGAACAAAGGCCACCCCTCACGGATATCCCAGTCGCCGGGCAAAATGCGGCGTCGGTGGCACTCGCTTCAAGACAAGGGCGTTGGGGGCAGATGACGTAGGAGGTCATGTGACTCGGGCCTATATTAAGGTGCGTCGCAGGACCATTCGGGGGTAACGTTTCTGGTTTCCTCGCGGCAAAACACCGCAAAACTTGTCCGGCCAAGTCTGGCGCGGAAGTGTTGAAGGCACGAGTAGGTGTTCAAGGTTCGGACACGGTGAAGTATGCCTTATACTTAACGGCAGATGGTCTGCCGAGGCACATGAGGTGCCCAGTTGCGAATCGGCCGAGTTGGCTACTCGCAGGCGCGTGTTGGGAGAGGGGGGCTGCGGCAGGTATCTCCGACAAACGCCTTAGAGTGAGGTTTTAGTTTCTGTACATAATTTATTGTAAATAAATTGTAAATACCCACTCGTGTCTGTCTCTTTGTGGTGAAGATCCCTACCCACGACGCGTCGTTACAATAGTTGTAATTGTAGGAAAACGCCGAAAAAATGTTAATTTTTGCATATTTCGAAAAATCATAGTTTTCAACGAATATGAGATCTACATCATTCTCATAAACGGCATTTACGCTATAAAAAAACAAAATTTAATCAAAAACGTTGGAGCTATTTCTTTGAAAATTTTGAAAATGAATTAGGGGGTTAAATTACCCCCAATTAAAATAACGGTTTTAAATTTAAGGGAAGGCGACTTCGCTAGATCGATTACGGAGTACAAATTCTGAAAAAATAGTGTGAACGGTTCAGCCGCTAGCGTTGTTCACTGAACAGACGGACGGACGTTCTGCCGTGAACCAAGTTTCCGGTGTCAAGGACCCACAAAACATTGATTCTACACCACGTGTTAGAAGGTTTTTTCCAAAATTTAGTGGATTTATCCACTTTTTCGTTTCCAGGGCCCGGCAATAAGAGTTGCTCGGCCGAAAATATTTTTTCGTTTTGGCGTCTCCTGATACCGAAAAGTGTTTGTTTTTTCTAAACGCCCATCTGTCTGTCCTTCAGTCTGGTGTATGTGAAGAACGTTAGCGCCTAAAGTATGTGTATGATTTTTTCCAAACTGAATAAACCCGTGCCATTAAAGCCGAGTCGAAGCTCTGCAATTTTGAAAAACATTAATTTTTGAGGGTACTTCACATGAAGCATCTGCGACATTTTCAAAATTCTTTCAAGAATGTCTTGTAATGTTTTGTTCAATTTTTTTGTAAAAATAGAGTAAAATACACTTACAAATATGAACTAGGTCCGATTTTCATGGTTAACCCTGAAGTTTCGAAAACATCAAAAGTTCGAATTTTTTCTGGCGTCTTCCTTCAACTAAGAAAATCAAGATGGAGATATTTCAATCAAGGACATTTCTTTCCCATATTTAGTTCTTTCATTAATCTACGATTTTTCGGGCAATAAATCGTCGAATATGTGCATTATTAAAAAAATAACAAAAACTAGATTTTCTCAAAACGGCTTTAAAACTTTTCTTTAATCGTTTGGTAGGGATAGTGCTAAATGTACCCTATAAGGTGACTTAAACGCCGTATTGCTCTTTACTTTTTTTTATATATTTTTTTTAATTACGAAAAATTAATTTTTTTCCTGTAATAGGTAGGTTTTGCGGTAATAATTCCTCTTCTGTAGTAGGTCATGGACTAATATTCACTAAATGAAGTGGGTGGTTTTGATGTGTTTATATTAATTTACTTCTCTTGAATATAATGTGGTTAAGACAGCATATACGTATGATTGAATGATGGAGACTGCTAACTCAAAGATTAATAAAAGAATCTGATAAAATAAGTATTACCAAATTATGAAAATGTATTTTTTTTTCTTTCTCACATCGTTAATTTCTACATTAACGGCAAGTTGTTCAAATTATATTACGATACATGTGCTTTAAATAATGTTAGTTAAAGTTTATCCAAAAACTCAAAAGTTTTCTGTGAAAATGAGCTCAAAATACCACTTTTCAGGAACTCGCAACCGCCATTTACCCAAAAATGACTCCAAATTGTTTCTTCAATTTTTTTGAATGGATAGTGGTAATTGCACTGTTTAATATGACGTCAAGTTCATTTTGGTTTATTTGTGTGTTTTTCCAAAAGTTGCACAAATATAATTTTTTTAAAGCTATCTCTCGGGCCGTTAATATGCACATTTCCAGCAATTTATAAACACTATTGCATTTGCGAGTTAAAGTGCTTCAAATGAAGTTTTCGAAAGCTCAAAAATATTTCTGTGAAGAAAGAGCTTCAAATTTCGCACTTACAGTAATGCTTAAACGCCATTTCCTTAAAAACGGCTCCAAATTTTTCAATGAAAATTGCAATTTAGGACGAGGTTTTACCCTTCTTTTATATTTTGAAAGTTATATTTTTGTCCTATCGTTAGAATACCGAAAACTTGAAATTATTTTAACAAAAAATGTAGTATGGATGGCGATAGATGGCAGCTGGCAAGAGTATGTGGCAAGACCGAAAAGCTGGACGAGACCAAAGAAATTGAACTAGTACGAGAAAGTCTATGCCATTCTGTAGCACCACTAGTATTTTCTCGTGTACGTACGTGGGTATACGGAGTAATATACATAGTATAGAGAGAGTCCTATAATGTTTAAGAAAATCGATTTGGAGATTTCAACGGAAATACACATTGCAGGGTCCCCTGATACCGATTTTTTTTTTCTCCAAAACGTGACCACCTCTAACGCCTAAGCTGTACGTAGTATTTTTTCCAAATCGGAGAAACGCTTGTCCATCGGGCTTGAGTCGAAGCTTTGGGATTTGAACTTCTTTAAAAGTTGGGGTACTTTACATGAAGCCCCTGGGTCATTTTCAAAAATTTTTCTTTAAATTTCGTGTAAGATAGACTACAATATACTTACAAAGGTGGCATAAGTTCGATTTTCAGAGTTAACTCTTAATTTTCGAAAATTTGAAAAGTTTGATTTATTCCTGCGTCTCCCCACAACTTCAAAATTGAAGATAAAGATTTTTCTTTCAAGTAAAATTTGTCCTCCACATTTAGTTCTTTTATTGAGGTTATGTAACTTTTTTTGAAAATTTCAGTGGTTTGCGAGCAATATTATAAAATAACAAGAAACTAGATTTTCTCGAAAACGGCTCCAAATTTTTCACTAAAAATTGACACATATGACGAGGTTTTACTCTTCTATGATATTCTTAATCATTAATATTTTGGTTCTATTATTAGGAAACCGAAAAATTGAGAAAATTTAAAATAATGTACTTTGAGGGACGATAGATGGCAACTGGGAAGAATAGGTGGCAAGTCTGGCCCCTCACAAAAGAAAATACAAAACTAATTCGAGAAAATCCGTGCCATGATGTTGCAACACTATACTATGTATAAGAAATTTAATTTATTAAAGAAATTCAAATTATAAGACACCAGGAACCTAACCCCGTATGTATACTACTGCTGCTGATTAGGGAATTCCACCTAGTCCTCCATCAACGATGAAAAGGAGAAGTTTGTAAATTCCGTATGTCGTATGCGAGAAAATAGGCTCACATGCAAGCCGCAACACACAACGTGATACCCGTAAGCTGTAAAGTTTCCGAAAACGACTTACGTCCTCTTTATCAGAGACAATGTTGTTTCTTCTTCTCCCTCAGGCATTAGACCCGTTAGTCTGTTGCGTCTCGTTGATCACTCCGTTTTCTTTCGGGCCAATTCAGAATGTAGCGGATTTGGAGAGCCCTTTGAAACAATGGAACGCCACACGATTTCTTAAACGGATAGTTCTATGCACTGTGAAAAGGATCGTCACACTAGAATGCAAGAAGCGTACTGGCGAGATTACCAAAGAATACTACAAGGGAGGGTGATACTACCAACGCGAATAAACAAAGATGTATTTATTCTCAACAGCGTGTACCAGTGATTCGTTTCACTGGAGGTGTGTAGAAGAGGTGCTTAGATAAACGATTATTTACCATCCTTAATACATGTTCTTCCCATTTAAATCTATATTCTTCGATTTTGTCGTTTAGATTGTAAATTTCAAGATTCTTCTGGATGGTCTCATTTTTCACTCTTTTCTTGTTATTCGTTGGATCGATCCCAAAAATCACATTTCAGCTGCCTGTGCTCTCCATTAGTATTTTGAAATAAGAAGTTTTCACTTTCATATAAGACACAAGGCACCGCCATCACTTCGTAACATTTTTGTATGGTTTCTTTTCGAGTTTTACCTGTAAGTATTCATTTAGCGGTCCCACAAATACACTGTCTTAACGAGTTCTGGTGCGACTAGTTCAATAAAAAGTAGAAAAATGCCAATGACGTTTTGATTTTTGTATTTTTCTTAAAAATGTTCATTTTACTCAACGCACTGCTAACGTCGATTTAAAAAATGTTCAAAGTATTTCTTGAGATTTTGTTATAAGACCGCGGTCGAACTTCAAGAAAGTCCTTTATGGTGTTGTGATGCTATATGGTGGTTTCATCACAAGTTCTCTGAGGTATGATCAGTCATCCTAGAAATCTAAAAGTATTAACGGGTTCAATTATCTTCTAAATGAGTTCACATCTTGCGGATTGAGAACCTTGGAAAGCCATGGACTTGATTTTGCTGGAAGATATATGCAAATTGTAGCTTTGCTGTTTTGGACAATTCGTTCAGGCTCTCTGTAGATTGTTTTCATTATCAGCAACTAAAATATGCTCGTCTACAAACAAAAATGTTTTAATAAAATTTGCCCCTTTGAAGTTGTATTCAATATTAAAATGTTCAAGCCGTTTCTTCCACTTCTTGCAACCTTGTCAGGGTATATGTGTGTGTGTGTGTGTGTGTGTGTGTGTGTGTGTGTGTATATATTGAGATATACCAAAATTTTCCTCGCTCTCTCTACATCTATATCTGCTAAAGATCTTAGCGTCCGGCTTGCTGGGTCAATGGGTCACGATATAATTATAATCCTTATTACCTCTATAATGGATTATAGGATCCGCCGACTATACAGCGCAGCTGGGAATCTGAAATAGAATGTTTCTATTCCTAGTTCATTACTGTTTGGATTGACTAAATGAAAAATCACTTTCTTTTCTATAGAACAAAATTTAACAAAGTTTATTTTTACTTTTTTATCAAACAATTTAATGAATTTAAGTTAGGCCTTTGATCATGATCTCTTTCAATTTGCAATTTTACACCGCGGTTAACTTATCTTTTCTTCGTTGATGTCCTCGTAGACTTCTCAGTCGAAATATCTTGCGATCTTGCCGTAGTCCAAAATTCCAACGAAATCCTCTTCTGCCCTATCCAAGCTGGTCTCAAACTATCAAAATTACCAGTCCCGATTACGTCCTATGACATAGTCCCGAACTTGATTACCACTCCCGACAAAGTTCCAATTTATACTTCAATATTGCTTCCACATGAAAATATCTACGAACAGTTCAGAAGCGCGTTTCAGAGCAGAATGAAATCTTCCTGCATGATTCACCCCTCGAAGACTTCGTATTAAACTCTCTTCATTTTTTCATAACATTTGACCGTCTAAACTTCTCCGCCCAATCCCAAAGTTTCTACTTTCGGCATCAACCCATCTCTTAATGCATTTAGAAAAACAAAAAACTACATTGTTTATTCACGGTCGTTGCTATGCTCTAGCTCTCGTGATATTTCGTAATGCATGTTCCACCATATTGTCTCCAAATAAATGTTAATTTATTTTAACGTGACATATCGGTATGTCACAATATATATATATATATATATATATATATATATATATATATATATATATATTGTTACGTTTTTAGGTGGTGAATTAAAAGTCTCGTATTATTTTAACAAAAACCTTTATTTTGTTTCTTAACACAATCACTGAAAACACTTGATTATTTATTTACACTACACTACACTTCTCTTCAGTTATTTACACTACACTTCTCTTGGGTGCCATATTTTGTACTCGTACTTAATCGAACCTATCGTTTGCCCCTTTTAGTTAGCTAGTATTTATAAAATTTCTCATAACCTGCAGCCGTGGATAACGTGGTGGTCCTATACAGGAATCCAAGCGAGGTGACTGGATTGTGCGTGCTAGGGTATTATAGTAAATGACGACGCATGCTCTCAATTGGTAAAAATGAACAATATTTTTGTTCATTCATTTATTACTGCTTTCGGGCTTTTTCCTCCTTTCATCATATACGATAACAACTCACCATCTCTCCCTCACTGGTACACAGTAATCCTATGACATAAACATACAAAGAAACAAAACACAACAAAGAAACTCATTCACGCATAATAATAACAAAACAATATGAAACCTCACTCACACATCGAATGCGCATTCCCTGATTTTTTTTTACCATTTCATAATTTAATTTTCTTCAACAAAACTTGGTCTTCAAGAAACTCTTTTCAGCAACGGAATGCGTCTTCAGATGAAGTGTCTGCAAAGAAAATCACACACACACACACACACACGTACCACTTCCCTGTTTTGCGGCTCAGCTCTCGTGGCAGTGACGTCCGGTGGCCGCCGTCCCGTGCCTTCCGATGCGCGGTCGCCGTCCACTCCTGCTCGCTGTCGCCTTCGGAAACCAATTATCGCGAACCGCTATTGTCCGCATAAATTATATTACTCAGTTGCTAGACCGTCGCCGTTTGATAAAATTGCATGTACTCGTTGCGTAGTGTTCGGCAACACACAACAAAAAAAAAACTATTTTTTTCGCGTTTCATCAAACACGTCATTTCTCGAAATTAATATTATTTACATCAATTTACATTCAAAAATGAACGTCCAATTGTTCCGATCTCAGCATCTATTCTTTTATATCGTATAACGAGATGTCCGAAGCGTTGAATTTCTTTACAATAAATAATAAAATCTAATCGTCAGTAATCACAAAAATTTTTACTCAAAAAAATTACTCAAAAAAAAAGAATTTCTTTTTCTTCATCAAAATTTTTTCACATCAAAATTCCAATAAATATCACAACTTTTCTCCCTATTTGAAATACCACACTTTCGAAAGAAATTTAACTACGCGCCAATTTCGCGTACACGAACCATTCTCTCCGGTACCTACGACACATCTGTACTCACATCGAAATTTTTTTTTGAGCAACTTGCATTGTTACAAAAAGCTTCTGGAAGAAAATAGTTGCCACTCGCTTGCTTCTAATCTGTAGTTAATTCCAATGACTTTCTTCTCTTCGTAACATGGCGTCATTTGTTTATACCTCTAGTTCATTGCAAATTTCCAAATATTATGTTATAATTTTGCTTCCGAACATGCGACAAGGTTGACACTAATTTTGTCTTCTTCCCGTGTTTTAATCTATTGTTTCCCAATGTTTAAGCCAAATCGGTTTGTGCGTTTTCTTACAATTCTTAAAAAACCATGTTTACAATCTCTCTTTACTAGCTCAACAAAGGCCATATTCTGTTCATGTTACATTAAAAATTCCAATTCTATTTCAATTTATGTCTTCCGAATACGTTGACCGAATTTGATGCCGTTTGTTTTATTTAATTTCATGATTTCTGTTCTACCGACGTTTATGTTCAATTTTCACAAATTTCACGCGCTATAATTCTTTATTTTAATTTTGACTTGTAAAATGTTTTCTGTCGGCGCCGTTGTAATCGATACACAAGCTTATTCCTTGTCACATTTTGTAAAGTTGCATCTGGGGGGGTTTGTCTCGAAATGATAGATCATTACAATATATATAAAAAAAAAAAAATTTTTTTTTTTAACCTTGTGGTGCTACAGAATGACACATACTTTCTCGTACTAGTTTCCCCACCTCTTCCCAGTTTGCATCTACCGCCCCTCAAAGTACGGTTTTTCACATTATTGGAATTTTTCTGCCCCCTGTAGATAGAACTGGTATGATTTTATGAAGTTTACAAAAGAGTAAACCTTCGTCATATATGATAATTTTCGTTGAAAAATTTCGAACAATTTTTGATAAAATGTTTTAAGTACTATAAACGCGAAATTTCACAGAAAACGTTTGAATTTTCGACATACTTCATTGGAAATAATTTGCAGCACTTCTACAATTACAATAATGGATACAGATCGCTGGTAATGTAAATATCAATGGCGTGAAAAAATAATTTCTTTAATTAATTAAAAATACATCAAAGTGACATTGATAGAATTTTGTTTAGCCCATTTAGCACTATTCGTTGAAAAAAAATCCGAGAAAATGGCGTTTGAACGTTTTTGAAATTGTTGGTTTTTGAGTTCACTTCCACAAAAAAAAAAAAAAACTTCTGAGTTGTGGAGAAACATAAGGCATAATTTATTTATTTATTTATTTTACGCCAAAAAACAGTTGAAACTGCATATGACGTGCTATGGGGAGAAATGCAATTCTGTGCACATTTTCAAAATGCTGTGACCCTACACTGAGTCATATACTACATAAATTTTGAAACTAAAAAAAAAGCTCTCATGTAATAAAATCTATTTTCGAGGATAAATAAGCAATACATTTTGGGCTCTTATCCATGGTGTCCTTCGTCAAGGAATAATACTTCCTGCCGCAACAAAATGGAAACGATAATTTGAATAACTATATTTCCCAATGAATTCTAGAAGACTTGCACAGATAATGAAGTTACATTTATGTCCAGAAGCAATACAAGGGGCCATCTCAGCATTTGCTCAAGGGATCAGCAAAACTGGACGAAAAACCTCATCGAGATGGGCGTCATTGACCCGGAGCCTGCAGTACAATACTTGTTACAGGTTGTTTATGCACAATTATACAGTCCAAATAGTAAATAATGCATTATGTATCATTGTTAAAATTAATGTTACTTTTTTTGTGATGCTCCTGTACTCAAAATTGCTAGCACAAATTGCCGGTAATGTAAATATTAACAATGTGTGAGAGACCTAAAAAATAATTTGTGTAACTTTTGAAAAAAAAAAAAGAATAGCCCAAAATGGCGCGTATCACCTCTGTTACAGTACATTCCCAGAAATTTCTGCATTACTTTGAATGTGAAGTACATGAAAGTAATTTAATTGTACCCGTAAATTAAATTTAATGTACACGTACAGTAGCGTTAATGTACGTGTACATTACATTTAATGCACGGGTACAATTAAATTTAATGCACGGAATTAAGTTAAGTCGTACATTCAATCTGTTGATTTTAATTTAAGCATTAAAATTCATGTACCGGTTCATTAATCTCCCTTAATGAATACGATGCGGAGGTGGTCTCAGAAGTACCCGACCCAACAAAGAAAAAACAAAAATTTTGGAAAATAGTATGTTTATTTTTTAACATAATCTCCTTTTAGCTCTATACACTTTTCCCAGCGATGTTCAATAAGTTCGATACACTTTTTATAATAAGAACTGTCTTGCTCCTCAAAATAGCCATTAACTACCAACATCACTTCTTCATTGTTGGAAAATCTTTTACCACTGAGCCATTTTTTCAAGTTTGGGAACAGAAAATAATCAGAGGGGGCTAAATCTGGCGAATGAGGTATCTGGCATGAGGTAGCAATTCAAATTTTACTTCATTAATTTTGGCCATTGCAATAACGGATTTGTGAGCTGGTGCATCGTCCTGATGAAATAACACTTTCGTCTTAGGCAAGTGTCGCCGTTTTTGCTTGATTTCTTCGCTCAAACGTTGCAATAAGTTCGCATAATACTCGCCTTTGATAGTTTTTCCTTTTTCAAGATAGTCACTGAAAATTATCCCACGCGCATCCCAAAAAAACCGATGCCATGACCTTGCCTGCAGATGGAACGGTCATCGCCTTCGTTGGTGCGCGTTCTCCCTTTTCAGTCCAGTGTTTTGATTGTTGTTTTCTCTCTGGGGTGAAGTGGTGGACCCATGTTTCATCCATGGTTATGAAACGGCGCAAAAATTCTGCTTTGTTGCGGTGAAACTTCACGACACTGTTTTTCCTCGAGTGTGAGCAAACGCGACACCCATTTTGCACACAGCTTTCTCATGTCTAAATTCTATTTACTTATGTATTTTACGTCAAAAAAACAGTTAAAAACTGCGTATGTCGTGCTATGGGGAAAAGTGAATTGTGTGCACATTTTCAAAATTCTGTGATCCCTAAACTAAGTCATATACTACTTAAATTTTGAATTTTGAAAGGGAGAAAAAAACTCCCATGTAGTAAAATCTATTTTCAAAAATAAATAAGCAATAAATTTTGAATTTTCAAAGGGAGAAAAAAAAACAAAAAAAACTCCCATGTAATAAAATCTATTTTCAAAGATAAATAAGCAATAAATTTTGAATTTTGAAAGGAGAAAACAATCAAAACTCCATGTAATAAATCTATTTTCAAAGATAATACAAAATTTGCTCTTATTACTTCCTGCCGCGACAACATGGAAACGATAATTTGAATAATTGTATTTCCCACTGAATTCTAGAAGACGTGCACAGGAAATGAAGTTACATTTATGTCCAGAAGCAAAACAAGCGGCCATCTCAGCATTTGCTCAATGGATCAGGGAAACTGGACGAAAAACGTGATCGAGATGGGGGTCATTGACCCGGAAACTGTAGTACAATAGTTGTTACAGGTTGTTTATACTCATTTACACAGTTCAAATGGTAAATAAAACATTATGTATCATCGTTAAAATTTATGTTACTTTTCTTGTGATGCTCAGTATAGTCTCTAATTGTATAGAAACAGTTGTGCAGCAGAAACGATTTCACTTGGGATTTAAACTTTTCTATTGAATTTAATCGTTTAATGTCATCTGGCAAAGTGTTGTAAAATAATGTGCATGTATTGTATGTGAATTTTTTGTAATGAGATGTTGATACTGTCACCTGATGAATATGATTTCTACGTCGAGTGTTATAGTAATAGACTTCGGCATTTTCTGAAAAATTTCAGATAATTTTCAGATAATATGCGATGTACCGCACTTTTCAAAATGCCTACTATGTCTGCTAGCTCGCGCACATTCTGTCGACGATCACCCAGTACCGCTTTGTGGATTTTCTTTACCATTTCGGGAGTAGTCACCTCATTTGATCGACCACTGCGATGCTCGTCTTAGCAGCTCGTATGGCCTCGTTTAAACTCTGCTACCCAATATTTTACTGTAGTAAACGGAGGCGCAGACTCACCCAGAGTAGAATCTAGTTCAGTTTTTATACTGGTTGGGCTGAGGCCTTTCAAAAGAAAGTATTGGATCACATAACGATGACCAATTTTCTCCATTTTTACAAATTCACTCACATTCACTATTGATTGTTGCCAAACAAATACTAAACAAAGTAGCGTCTTCAAACTTGAAACGTATGCTTCATAGATAGTCTACTTTCTAATACAGTGATATTTTTCGAAAAACTACCGCGATCTCTAGGTCAGGCAGGGTACTTCTGGGACCACCCTCGTACATTGAAATTCATGTACACTCCATTAAATCTGCATTAAATTTAATGTAATTTCTGACAGTGTACATTTAGCACCATCCCTACCAAATGGTTAAAGAAAAAAAATGGATTTTTTTTTTTTTGAGAATTTTTTTATATTTCTCATATGACTCGGAATTTTGCACGCACACCAAAATATTCAAGAAAATATGCGTGACCTTAATGAAATTACTAATTATGGAGAACAAATTCATTGGAAGAAAAAATCTCGATCAATTTTATACTCGCAGTTGTAAGGAAGACGCTGCAAAAATGTAAACCATTTTGTATGTTCGAAATTCCAGAGTTAACGTTATAGGAAGTAGGACGTATGCCACCTTTATAAGTGTATTTCACTGTATGCTTACCGGCAATACAAAGACAAAATTTGGAACAATTTTTGAGAAGAGTTTGAAAATGTTCCTGGGGCATTATGTAAAGTACCCCCAAAAATAATCAATCTTATTCAGAATCGCAGAGCTTTGAGTGAGGCCAGATCGACCAGAGAGAATTCAGTTAGAAAAGACCGTAAGCATAGTTTAACCGTTAGTTGTGTTCACTGACGATAAGACGGACGCACGTTTTAGGGCCAAAATACACTTTTCCGGAATCAGGGACTCGCTATTCATGAAATCTGTTTACTTAACGTGTTAGAAAGAGGGACTTCATGTTGGACCAGTCTTTATCCACATTTTCTGTATCAGGGGTCCTCAATATGACTTATTCTCTGGAAAAAATCGCAGTTTTTGCAGTATTATCGCAGTATTACGTAACTTTCTCTATACTACGTATATTACTCCGCAAGTACATACGTATACGAGAAAGTAATTAGTGGCGCTACAGAATGGCACATTCTTTCCCGTACTAGTTAGTTTCCTTTTTAGCTTTGGCCGGGTTTAGCTTTTCGGTCGTGCCCCTAAGTTTGCCAGCTGCCATCTATCGCCGCCCAAACATATTTTTCATTTGCTATTTTTTTCGCTTTCCTAGTGACAGAAACAAAAAAATATTTTAAGAATATAATAGGAGAGTAAAACCTCGTCCTTTATGAAACAATTGGAGCCATTTTGAAGAAAATGGCATTTAAGCGTTTCTGTAAATGCGAAGCTTGAAGCTGCTTCTCACAGAAAAGTATTGAGTTTTCTAACAAATTTATTGGAGGTTATTTGAAGCTCATCTCCCCACAAATGCAATATTGTATACAAATTGCAGGAAATGTGGGTATTAAAGGCATGAGAGATTTTTTTTTAAAAAACAGTATAAATTTTAAAACAAAAGAATACACCAAAATTAATTTTAGATCATCTTAAACAGTGCAATTAGCACACTCTGTAGGAAAAGTTATGAAGAAATAATTTGGAACGCTTTTTGAAAAATTTGACGTTTGAGCGTGTCTGAAAGAGCGGAATTTCGAGCTCATTTTCACAGAAAACTAGAGTTTTGGGGAAATTTTATGACATTATTTAAAGCATGTTCTCTTAAGTGTAATAATGTGAAGAAATCGCCGCTAATTTAAATTGTAACGACGTGAGAGGCTATTAAAAAATATTACACATTTGTAATATTTGAAAAAACAAAAGAATAGATTTAAATGGCGTTTATGGCATCTAATAGAGTACATTTAGCACCATTCCTACCAAAAGTTTAAAGAAGAAATAGGGAGCAGTTTTCGAGAAAATCTTGTTCGTGTTTTTTTTTTAATTGCACATATTACTCGCAATGTTGTGAAAAAGACTAAAATTTTCAAAAATGTACATGTTCTTAATAAAAGAACTAATTGTGGACAACAAATTTCATTTGAAGGAAAAATCTCTCACTTTCAATTTTGTAGTTGTAGGAAGACGCTGGGAACATTAACATATTTGCAATTTCCGAAATTCCAGAGTTTAACCGTGAAAATCGAACCTTATGTCACCTTTATAAGCGTACTGCACTTTTTTCTTGCGAGAAATTGGAGCTTACAAGAAATATTTTGGAGCAATTTTTGAGAAAATTTAGCAAATATCCCAGGGGCTTCATGGTAATGTACACCCAAAAATTAATGAAAGTTTTTAAGAATCGCTGGGTTTGATTTAGGCCAGCTCGACACGGGTTTCAGTTTGGAAAAAATATACGCATATTTTAGGTGCTGGTATGTTCACACACACACACACACACACACACACACACACACACGCGCGCGGAGGGACGTTTTGGAGAGAGGGAAAAACAACAACACTTTTTCGGTATAAGGAGACTCCAAAACGTGTAGCTCCGTTGAAATTTCAAAATCGATATTGCGAAGCTTTGCTAACCTCTTTCTCGGTATATACGTATGTATACGAGAAAATAGCTAGTGGTAGAATGCCACAAACTTTCTTGCATTAGCTTTTTTATTTGTTTTCTTTGGTCTTTCTTTGCCAACTTTCATTGATCGCATCCCAAAGTACATTTTTTGGAAGTTTTGTCACTTCTTCGGTTTCATAATAGTATAACCGATATATTACTTTAAGAATATTAAGAAGGGTGAAGCCTCGTCCTAAATGGCAATTGTCATTGAAAACTTTGGAGCCTTCTTTAAGAAAATGGCGTTTAAGCGTTTCTGTAAATGTAAAATTTGAAGCTCTTTTGCACAGAAACTATTTGAGTTTTCAAAAAATAAAGTAATTCAAAGTCATTTGAAGCACTTTAACTGACACAGGAAATAGTGTTTAGAAATCGCTGGAAATGTGCGTATGAACGGCTTGGGATATATATTTCATAAACATTATATGTGTAATTTTTGAAAAAGAAAAGAAAAAGGTAAAAGGATACAGCCAAATTAATTTTAGGTCATCTTAAATAGTGCAATTAGCAATTAAATAGTGCCCTACGAAAAGTTTGAAGGAAAAAATGGAGCCGTTTTTGGGAAAATGGCGTTTGAACCTTTCTGAAAATGCAGAATTTTGAGCTCATTTTCACAGAAGCTTGAGTTTTTGAGAAACTTTGTCATTATTTAAAGCACAAGTACTGACTAGATCTGGCTTCTGTAGTGGAGCCAGATCAACGGCGGAATATCCATTTTGGAAAAAATCCTGCGTATGGTTTAGGCGCTAGTGGCTCTTCACTGATGGAGGGACGGACGGGCAGACGGACTGACAGACAGAGTCGTACGCTTTGAAAAGAAAGGAAACAACTCTTTTTCGTTATCAGGGAATTCCCAAAACGTGTATTTCCGTTGTAATCTCAAAATGAATTTTCCACAGTATTACGTAACTTTCTGTATACTGCGTATATACGTTCGTATACACGAAGTAAAAAAGTTTTGTAATGCTGCGGGGAAAACACGAATCAACAGGAACACTCCTATTGCAGGGCTGGGGCATTGCTTATCGAAAACGTGGATAAATCTTTCTACTACTTTCTTTAACACGTGTCGTCAGAATCCATGTTTAGTGGTTGCTTGATACTGAAAAATCGATTGACGGCAAATTGCCTGTCCGTGTGTGAGCAACGCTGCACCGTACAACCGATATTCTCCAAAAATTGATTTTCCTCAGTCGACCTGGCTGATGTTGCAGCGCCTTTAATTTGAAACCGATATTTTAATTTTGGGGGTTACTTTACGTGAAGCCGGACAGCCGGAGACAACTGAGCCTATTTTTTGTGGAGACTTGCTCCTCTGAAAATTCTTGCGCGTGTAGAACCGACCCTCTTCCATTCCTTGACCCGTTGATCTTCACACATGTCCGTTGACATCCCCAAACAATGTCCCAGAGGGCACGGCGGGGACGTGAATTTCCCTTGCTCTCCTTTATTGTTGGTTTTTCTTTCAGAAACTTACATTAAATAGTACTGTGACGTAAATACGTTTCTGTTGAATTTCCATTTCCATTTCCATTTGATCGAAAGAAACTACACGTCCATGTTTGCAGGTTCAGTTCAAGAGGGCTGGCGCCCATGACACGTCCGACCAGGGCGAGTACCGCTGCGTGGCCCGCAATGCCGTGGGTGCCCTGGTGTCCCGACCCGCGCAGTTACGTGTCGCAAGTGAGTAGGCAACGGCATGACAATTATACATTATGTGTCGATATATTTACTTTAAAATGTACGAGAAAGCGTATGAGTTTCTTACGTGGGGAAACTACTCAGATAATTCGATTAGAAGCACCTACATTTCTTCCCTGCACTTCGGTGTTAATAGTCCAAATCCTGATCCGATTCTTGAAGTTTTGGTCTACCCACAGGGTTAGTTATTATTAGGGGATAGATTTTAATGAAATGTCTTTTTTTTTTTAACTTTAGAACAATGGCGTTTAGATTAGAAATTAATTTTATGTTATGACAAAAGGAAATGACACATTTTTATAGGTCATTTTTCGTCGATATTGACTGATAATACGTTTTTACACTTTTCCGTCATTTTAATGCATTTTTCGCAGATTTCATCGGTTTTAATATTTTAATGGTACTTCCTTGAAATCATATTTATGAGATCCAACTAATATTCTCCACAGAAATCATGATTGTATTTTCTATGTCGTAGCTCATAAAGTGTTATGTCATCCGTTATGATTATGTAATGTAAGGTTCCTGTGGCACCCTGTGACACACTTTCTCTGATCCGAACCAGGCGAATGCTGGAGTAGTACAAACGGACTACTGATCGCGCATTATCTTTTGTTCCTCAGCCTTCGGGCTTAAATACATACCCTTTCACGCACTTCACTATTAGACATTTCGGGAAGCGTGGAGTTGGTTCCGATTGATTACAAAGTTTTTTTTCTGAAGTGAAAATATGTGTTCTTTAATGATTTTTGCATCCTAAATTCAAATTTGAGGTTAAAAATCTTGGATCCGAGATAGTTTTACAGTTTCAGAAACATACCGTCTTAGTTTCGTATTAGGTATGTAGTAAAGAGGTATGTATATATACTGAAGTTGGCTACACTGCTTTTGTACTAAATATTCTGCTTCTAACTACATTGTTTCTTGCAACGATCGTATGAATGTGTAAACTGAATATTATATTTCATTTAAATGTTATCTTGTCTGTGTGAGAATTTGGACTCGCTATACTCTCATTTGTAAGCTCCAGATTTATTGGTAGGTAAGCTCATATATTGCAGTATTGTTTACTTATATTGAAGTTGTAGACCTACCTTCCGACTAAAATAGTCTAACCATAACTACAATTTAAAAAGGCTTAGTATATGTAAAAAAACTGGAGTTAAAATTACACTGTTTTGAATTTTCTTCATTTTTACGTTAACTTGTTTTGTTTCCCAGAAAATGTCTCACCATAAATGTGGACATGAAGCAGAACCTTTCTGCTATATTTGCATTACTTTCTAGGAATTGAAGATGGCTCTTTGAGGGCCTGAAACACTACTTATCTGAGCAATGCAATCACGAGAAGACATGCGATCCTCATTTTTGTTGTTCCTCTTGTTATGTGAAATTAATTAACTGGTGTACGGAGAAAGGTGGTTCTATGTCGTTTGCTGTGTCTATGATCTGGAGAGAGTCCTAGGAACACCACGGATTGCTACTTCTATAACAAATATGCAAGGCTTGATCAGAGAAGTCCATTGAATAAACAAGAAATTAAAAAAAAAAAGCAGTCAACAATGAGGCCAGTTCCTCTAGCTGAAACACTACCATCATATTCAAATGTACATGAGTGTGATAAAATTTTGCACTGGGAGAGTAGTGATTTGATGTCCGTATAGTTAGCACACCCACTTATCAGAAAATTAAAAAAGAGTATTCCATAATTTTGTACTAATTTTAAACTAATTAACCTAAATTTAAAATTTGTACCAATGAGAAAATTTATAGAGTAGATGTGTGTAACTTAACGTAAGTTAGCACACCCACTGATAATCGATGATATCAAAACAAAATACCACAATTTTGTACTAATTTTAAAGTAATTTTAACCAAATTGAAATTTGAATCTGATCACAACATCAAAGTAAAAATGTATACGTTGCGGGTTTATCTACCGTAAAGTTAGCAACACCACATGAAAATCATGATATCGAAAAACTAAAAATACCACAATTTTGTACTAATTTTAAAGTAATTTTAACCCAAATTCAAAAATTTTGAAAAAAAAAAATTTCCGTAATTGCAACACCAATGAAATTTCAAAGAACTAAAAATGTCATAATTTAGTACTAATTTTGAACTATTTTATACCCAAATGAAAAATTTTGGAACTAAATATAATGCCATCATTTTTTTGACTCTTCTGTAAACGTATAGCTTGCCTCTCAGCAGCATCAATAACTTCCCCATACCATGGACCCAGACAGTGAACTACTTGTGACTGACTTTGCTGGACCGACTACGTCAAAATCATGGCAAAGGATACTCTTCGAATCTTTAGCACTCTGATATCTCTCATTTTCTATTCCAAACTTTTTACGGTAGCAAACTATACAAATCGGAAATAACGTATCATTAGAAGCAGTGGCGTTGCTTATGTTGGTGTTACCCGGGAAAAAACTAATGGTGTCTTCCCCTAAATGAAATACATCTTTATCTGAATAGTTTATACATTATTTAATAAAAATACAAGTGTATTTGCACAATATTAAAGATAATTGTTACATTATTTTATCTATACTGACATAATCTGAAATTAAAATTAAATATCCCCAGTTGGTGCGCCATTGGAAATAATCTGACTAATTTAAAAGAAAATCGAGCCCCAGTTGGTGCGCCATTTTGAAATAAATTGCAATTTACTCAAAAAAACTCGACCGAGGAATCTGAAAAGCAAATATCTTTTTATCTTGCTACTTCATTGCTAGAATTGGCTCAATGAAAAATCATATATTCATTTCACAAAAACATGGAAATTTATTAAACAATTTAAAACAATTGTTTATATTGAATAACTTTACCCAATATAAAATTAAATGTTTGTCATGACCGTTCCAACCTTATGTCTTCGCGCGCTTTTTCGCCACCTTTATCCATCTCCGACGCCGCGATCCTCAGGTCCAGACACCATCTTCTCTCTTCTTTTCTCGGAAGCACACTTCAATCACCGTTCATCAGATCAACAAACTATTTGCTGCTATCATTCCAGTCCAATCACTGACAACTTCGCCCAAGCCCTCAATGTCCCTCCAACCCGTTCACATGAAATATTTTATGCTCCACTGTCACACTTAAAGTTCCAATTTTGATGTTCTCTCAATATCCATTCCCTAGTAGATGCTTACAAGTCCCCAAAGAAAAAAACTCCTAACATTAATTGGAGCACGATCCGTTCACGAGCACGGCATCAGTCAGAATGAAATTCTTTCATCCCTGCAAAGCTCGGTTCTTAATTTCGATTGTTTATTTGCAGATAACATTTGATGTACTTTCGTACCTAGCCAATCTCTAAATTTCTTGCAAAACGAATAATGCTTATTTTCCGAAGGAAAGCTGTAACGGCTATTCAAGCCAGCAGTGTGATTTTTGTTATCCTAGCTGGGAAGCGATAACCGAGCAAGTGGCAACAGCTCAGGATTTGGCAACAGGGCATTGGACACAGGAGGCCTGTGGCCGCCGCTTGGCCCTTTAACACGAGGATGGTTGTTCGCTAGGCCGTCCTTTGACCTAAGCAACTGCCATGAGTCCCGATTTCAGACGGGGACATATATAATTGAAATATAATACAATAGGATCCCCAATAAATTTGTATTACACTCTTAAAGCCAATAAATATGTAAAGGCATTTTTTATCATTTTTACTGTTTAAATAGCTTCTTAAATATCACAGGATTATTGATAAAAGTGATCAATTCCAAAAATTTGTGGTTTTAGATAAAAGGCATTGACAGGATGTTCCTTCATCAGGGTTATTAGAAAAAAGAAAATATAGCCATCTTAAACTAGTAGCGCCTAGAAACCAATCTCACCTAAACTATATTCAAAATTAAAGACTAATTTTAGGTAAATTACTCTTTAATATGCTCTATTCCTGAATTTTGGCTCAGTGAATTTCCTCAAAATTACTGATTTCCAAATCAGGAAAATACAAATTCGAAAACTAGAAGAAAGAACTTAGTTTTAAACTCTAAGAAAAAATATTCCAGCATCTATATTCCAAAAATTAGGGCTCTACAAACAGTTAACACGCCTTCCTATGGAAAGAAAGGATGGTTTGATTAACAGTAAGTAAATATTTATATTAGAAGATTTTGAAATAAGTACTTCTGTTTCATCGAATAAAAGGTAAGTACTGGCAACTAAAATCCAGTACTTACCTGTTTATCAACTTTAATTGTCTAAAGTGAAACGAAAGACGAATCATTTCTGGTTTTAAGAGTATTTTATTTTATAATATTAGTTTTCTGTACTATATTTTAAACTTATTTTTCGATATCATTGATTTCCATAGGTGTTATTGCTAACATTACGGTAGGTGAACGCTCGCAAAGGTATACATTTTTTATTTTGATGTTCTTCATCGCTAGAAAATTTTTGAATTTGGATTAAAATTAGCTTAATATTAGTACAAAATAATGGTATTTTTCGTTTTTCTATATCATTGGTGGACATGGGTGGTGGTGCTAACTTAACGATGCGTGAACGCTCGCAAACTTATACATTTTTTATTTTCATGGTCTGCATCGGTACAAAATTTTTGAGTTTGACTTAAAATTAGCTTAATATTAGTACAAAATGATGGTATTTTTAATTTTTCGATATCATTGCTTTTCATGGATGGTGTTGCTAACATTTAGGGTAGGTGAACGCTCGCAAAGCTATAATATTTTTATTTTGATGTTCTGCATCGTACAATTTTGAATTTGGGTTAAAATTAGTTAATATTAGTAAAATTATGGTCGTTTAGTTTTTCGATATCATTGATTTTAATGGATGGTGTTGCTAACTTACTGTAGGTGAACACTGCAAAGATTAAATGTTTTATTTTGATGTTGTACATAAGTTCAAAATTTTTGAGTTTGGGTTAAAATTAGTTTAATATTAGTACAAAATGATGGAATTTTTAATTTTTCGATATTGATTTTCATGGGTGGTGTTGCTAACTTTACGGTAGGTGAACCCGCAAACGTATACATTTTTTTTATTTTGATGTTGTGCATCAGTTCAAAATTTTCGAATTTGGGTTAAAATTATTTAAAATTAGTACAAAATTGTGGTATTTTTAGTTTTTCGATATCATCGATTTTCATCGAGTGGGTGTGCTAACTTAACGTTAAGTTAGCACACCCACTCTTATACCCTGTTTTTTAATGTTTCATTGGCACAAAATTTTTAAATTTGGGTTAAAATTAGTACAAAATTATGGAATACTCTTTTTTAATTTTCTGAAAGTGGGTGTGCTAACTATACATAACTAACAGCTTGTAACACAAGAAAAACTAAATGACACAGTTCGTAATCAGGGCATAATGAAGAAAAAATCTTGCTGCATTGATGTGTGTGGTTTCATGGGGATTACCATTGAGATTCAGTTATGTTCCAAACCTATGGAGGTTATTGATAGATGTATCAAAAACTAGTGTCAAAGGGGTTCTATTGCAAAATAGCAATACAGGAATTCAGTATGGTCAACACAAGTGGCATATGTGGGGATTTAAAGATTGTTGCCCTTATCTTGGGAATGCAGCTTGGTTATATACCACGGCTTCTTCACAGATAACTGTGGGGCTGTATCAGACGAGCGTGGCGAACGATTCCATAAGGAAATAGAGACCATGGAAAGGCGATATCAGTGGAATGCCAACAATACTGGCAGATTTTTGTTGGAGTATAAGAAGGGACAGTTCTGATATCTATAAAAGACAAATGTCGAGTGTTTGTATTGCTTCATTTTCACTGTATTTTGAAAATCGATTTCAAAATTGCTGTAAATTGTTTTCTTCTATCTCTTCTTGTGTTTATATGATGATCAAAGATTAAAACTATTATTGCAATTGTCTTGATACTATTGAAATTACAAAGGGTCTTAAACCGTATCATATCTAACCTCTATTAATGTAAGTAAATGCCAGTACAAACTCATAAATTAAAAACAAAATAACTCATTATCTATCTATGATAGAAAACATTATAAACACATCTGAATTCAGCTTTAAAATGTCTGTAAGAATCATATTCTTTTTATTCAGAAAAAAATTGTAAGTGTTATTAGTAATTTCGGGCGAGTCAACTGTTAATGCCGTTAGTCACGTAAATATAGTGTATGCGTTTTCCTCGAGTGGTGGCAGTGATTTTCCTCGCCTAATGGTGAGATCCGGCGCCGACGTACTCTCAGCTGTGTTCCCTCAACCAGGTATCTCCCACTAACAAGATATCTCCCACTGCCCTGCCCCAACTGGGACAAGTTTAACCTCCCGACCCGTCTCCTGGCATGTGTGGTAGAGAAGTGGTTGAAGTGTAAGTCTGTGTAAGTAAGGGGGAGAGGATAGGACAAGAAAGAGGAAGAAAGATCGCGCACGGTCCGCTGCCTGATTGTTAGGGAACTGCTCCGACATTCGCCTGATATTGAGCGGAGAAACCACGGAAAACTACTGATCAGAGTAACCGGCCGCCAGAATTCTTCTTACAGCGGTTTGTTCCGACGGATCGGGAAATACTATTTCCGGGAGGGAACGGCCCTGAAGCCGACATTTAGTTCGACGCCGCATTTCATTAGCAAGAGAGGAACACACTTCTTCGAATTTATTGATTGATTGACTTATTGATGTTTCCATCGGATTCCACGTCTACTGTCATTAGTTCCGTTTATGTAGTGCATGCTTTATCGCGGGAGGTGGCAGTGCTTCTCAGACACTGATCTTGAGATCCGACGCTGACCTACATTTCGGCTTGCGAGGATATCCCCGTATAAGAATCTCCCCCAACGGGGCGCCGTCCCTGCCGGAACAAACTAAGTTCTCCACTTTTCTCCAGACAAGTGTGGTAGACTCCAGGCCGTGTATCAGGCCGCACTAAATTCGCAATATGGCAGCTTGAAAGATTTCCTGTCGGAATGGCCAACTTATGAAACTATAACTCTGATCAAGTCTCTCGCTTTTGTTTTGTTGTCTCATTCACAATCCTCGCGCGGTCACGAGTCTTGTCCACTGTTCAATAATGTTTCGTTTTTCGGTAGAATTAAAAAGAGATGTTCATCTATAAACGAATATTAACTCTGTGAATAATTATTAAGTTAATTAAGAATTATCATTATCAACTATTGCCAGCTTAAGAAGTGTTAAAAAGTGTCAAGTGCAAATGAAAAATACAACCTCAAAAGTTATCTGCGGTCATACTTCTATGTTATTAATGCTTTCGAGATGTGTGTCAACAGTTCCTTCAGGTTTTGAAGTGGTAGTAATAAGTTTTATTGAACGCAAATAAATACCACAATTATTGAAGTTAATTAACCTGTATACTTTTTTAAGTAGCTAATGAAATTCCATCATTTAATTTCTGTTCAATTATTCATTAGCTTTTAAAAGTAAGTTAAAAAAATAATGAAAATCATCGTTAGTGTAAGTAAGTTTTCAATAACTTATCCATTGTTACCAGAGACAGTCTTTGAAAACGTGTTATCTTCAAAGGTTCAGTATTAAGTATAGACCCAGATGTTGTTAAGCTTACCATTATTTTCCAGTTATAATTAAAATGAATTCAGAAAATAATAATAAAAATATAATTAATTTAAAACAAGAAATACTAAAGGTAAATAAAATAAAAACGCCTAGTACTACTTTATAAATAAATTGAACGATAAAACGCAAACAACGAAGAGCACCAAAACGCAAAAGCAAATCTTTAGCAACACTCGTAAACTAACACTACTTCACTTGGATGGCTTTGAATGTTGGCGGTATCTATGGAAGTAGTCATTGTTTCATTGCAAACTTAAATGTTTTAAAATGTTCCTACCGCTTGAAGGTAATATATTCAGGGTATTTGTGTGACGGTTGGCAACAACTTTTGCCAACATAAAACGAAACGAAACTACCCTAAATCGATTATAAATGTATGTTCTCATCCGACAGTGACATTTTTCAAAAGTTGTCCCGTTAGTTCGGCTTTTTAGCTGGCCAGCAGTCTAGTGTAGTGCATGCAAGTGTGAGCTAGTAAGGAGAGACGAGGAAAAGGAGAGGAAGGAAATATTGCGTACATTCCATGGTCCGCATGGTAAAGTAATGCTCCAGCATTCGCCTGGTATTGATCAGAGCAGCCGGTCGCTAGAATTCTCCTCCAAATAGCGGTTCATTTCAACCTAGTCTCTAAATTAAGCTAGTGTCGAAAATTACGCCACCGTTAGGATTTGAACCTTACAACCTCCTGGTCAGAGTCGCAGCAGAGAAAGCGGCATTGCTGACTCTGAACTAACTCAGCCCACCTCCTGAAAGTCAACATACGCCTCACTTATGGAACAAATTATTATAGCAATTGTCGGGCCGGAAAATAATTCAATACATTAAGTATGGTTTTTCTAATAGATGTACATTGTTCATCTTAAACAGTGTTATTCCAAATTTCACGCATCACATACCGTGCTGGATACTAGGATTTATATGAAATTCTATCAGCTTGTTCAGCATCTTTCAAAACTCAGTATATAAATTTTTAAGTGCTAAGAAGCATTGCAAGTAGTTTTGGCCACAATTGGTATTGGGACCTTTCATGACCGGGCCGGAAGCGTACCGAAGAGCGGAAGTCGTCGCGCGAGCCGGTCCTGCTGCCGTTTTAGCCACGCCGCACGCTGGTTGAATCGGGCCAAAAACCTGGCCATAATGACAAAGTGCCCGTTCGGAATTCTGACTTATCAAATCTCATTTGGAAGACGTTGGAGCACACTACTTTAGCTCCAGAACGTTATTTCAATCATTTTTGTCGCCCTCACGGTCTCGTAAAGTTACCGCTCGAAACATGCGAATTCATTGCTTCTTGCCGACTACTTTTGTTAAATTAAAAAAAGTGTTTAAATTATTTTTCTGTGGATTCTTTTCACGTTTCCGAATAGAAGACTTTTGACTAAGTTAAATATATTTTTAAGAAAAAGTGTCTAATTATTTTATGTATAATATAGCTGAATTCTAACCTATGTAGCGTAACAATGTTAGTCATGTATATTGCGGATTATATTTTTTGTCCTGCGTATTCCTGCCTCAATCAATTTTTTTTATTTATCAAGTAGAATGCCCTTAATCAGAATAACACACATTTAGCTGCACATACCTGCACCTTTTTATTTTATAGCCACTTAACTGCAATGCTACATAGTAAGATATCCCGGAAGTGTCTTCGACGCCACAGGGTATTATTTTGTCGGTAAATTTTTTCGATTCCTTTTTGCATTTCCTTTCTCGAGCATCTGACTTGCAGTGACGCATCGAAGTGATCTTTGTTTTCCGGTGTCATGATCTTCATGCTCAATTTGGATCTCCCGGAAGTCTCCAGTCGTTAGTAAATCCACTTCCTACGTTGTGTCTCTTTTCACTGCCTCTTTCCCGTTATGTCAAAAGAATGAAAATATATATAAATTCCCAACGATAGGATTTGCACAGATATTCTAAAATCGTCTCGATTTTGGGCAAGATGTTCCATCAATATCGGTGTATTTAGGTTAAGACATGAAATCATAAATTGCAATAATGGTGTCTCTAACGTAATTAAGTTATAGTATGAATGACAAATTTTAGAGGTTTCTTTTCAAAGAAGAGAAAATTAGTAGAGTTAATGTGATCAGTTAATATATCAAATGTTATCAAAAACTCCCCTCTTTCATAATTCAATTTAAAAAATAGTGTTGGAAAAGGAAGGGGGTAGTGATTCCAGAGCACAGGAAAACGTTCGCAGATGCTACTTTACGGCCATTGTTCACATTTTATACGTTAAGTAAATCAATCAAGAGGTCAAAAACTCTCTTAAATCACATTTCTCTCTAAAAAAATCTTTATCCTTTAAATCCGATATACCTTTTTAAAGCCGCGTTCTGTAATTTCGTTGGGGGTAGCAGACCCAGTATTAATTTTATTGGGTTTAATTTCGTTGCAATATTTGTATTCAGCAACTTCGAAAATAGTACTTTACGTATAACCATATTTCTATGCACAATCCCTTCACTTTCATGCTTCAATTTTGAATTTTGATATTTCATTTCGATATTCGATATCAGCGACCACGAAAACCATTCTGTCAATATCTCTACACTTATTGGGTTCATTTTTATGAGTCATCTAGCCATTTCGAACCCGCCATTTTGCATTTTGATATTTCATTATGATATTTGAAATCATTGATTTCCACAATTCCATATGAATATTTTTATGTACTTTTGTTTATTTTTAAATGAGTTGATCCGCTATTTTGAAATTTAATTATATTGAAATTCAGCGACTTCAAAAACCTATTGATACCCATTTTTACGCAAATCCACTTATATTTACCAATATATTTTCATACATTTCGGTTTTGCATTTTAGAAACAAAAAATATTTACAATAATGGCCTAATAAAAAAGTGTCAAAACATAGTGTAACTTAGAATGTCATCAAGCGCACCGTATGTATTTTTTTCTCTTAAAAGTAGCGTAGTTTACGATATCCTCTGTCTGATTTCGATAGACTTTTTAAGAACACTTGTCCCTGTACGCTTCAAACTACAAAGAGACCAACGGATATGGCCTTTGCCAATCAGTTGTGAAAGGACGAATACGCTAAAGAACTGACACCGGTTGATATACTTCGCGTAACGCTCTTGGCGCTACCGATGCATTGTCGGAAACAGTTGCTACCTAACAGCTGCGAGGGCTGCGCCGTTGCACTGTTTCCGGATGTCAGTGATTCGACCCTCGGACGTCTAGGGGTTGGGCCAATATTTGGGATACGCTCAGGCAGAGGATAAAGCACCAGCAAAGCATTCCAGGCTATCAATTTCTTTTCGCATTGTGGAGGATTGAAATGTGAGCGACGAATATTTTACCGTTGACCACAACAAACTTTGTGCCGCGCGCGCGGGTGTGTGTGTGTGTGTGTGTGTGTGTGTGTGAGGGGGAGAGAGATTGTGGCGCGTAAGTGGACGCGTGCGTATGCCGGCAGGCGTGCATTAACTTGTATATAATTAATAAGTAATTTGCAGAATTATTAGCCCGGGAGTGCCTGGAATGTAATTCTCAGATATAGCTACAACTTTTTGTCAATGCGTATGATATGAAGGTCCGTTTACTGAAATACGTATTTTATTTAGTTTGTATATGTCCCCCAATGCAACTGTCAATGTATCTTACACTTGAGAATTCTTGTCTGAATACTTATGGTAACAAAGGTAAAATTTGACAAAGCCTTACTTCGTAAGAAGAGAAAATATTGTAATTGTGTGCCAGAAAACGGTGATTTTTCGATGAAAAGCTATTGCCGGGACCTTGAAACGAAAATGGGGATAAATCTTGTTCATATACCGGGTGGAGCGCCTAAGTTGGCCACAGCAAATATCTCCAAAACGGTTTGAGATATCGGAATCCAGTTTGCGCCAATTTGTAGCAGATGATGGGGGAAATAACATGTATCGTTTTCGTGTATGTACCATTTTTAATTGCGAAGATATTGACGCAACGTTATTTTTTAAATGGAAGTATATTTTTCAGCGCCATTATGAAGGTTTTAAAGAGAGGAATACAATGATATAAGTATTGTTAATATTTGAAGAGTAAGTGTAGAAAAAAATGTGTTTTGCATTTCTCAGAAACCACGTCATTCTAGTCTTTCCGAAACAGTTTTTCGGCAGGCGGAAAGTGTCTGTCCGTTGCCGCCACATCGCTCTGATCTCGAAAGAAATTGGTCGCTAAGCTTTTCACGAGTGGGAGTTCACAATTGTAGCAACTTGTGAGAAGGTGAAACATCACTCAACACTTTCAGTTCAATGTTCAGGCTTTCGTAATGAAATTTACAAACGAAGACAAATTCGATGCTGTTCTTATTTACGGTGAGTGTGGAAGGAACGCAAAGAAAACAGTGGAAATTACGCAAAAAGGTATTCGAATCGGAAGCGTTTGTCAAGGGAAACCTTGGTAAGAATATGTCAACGTCTGCTATATCAAGCGGCGACTGGAATTCAAAAACACGTGTAAGAGCAAACTGCCATGTGAGTTCGCGAGAGATTGCTAGAGATTACGCTGGATCTACCACAAAACCAAATATGCCATCTTCTAGAGCGACTTAATGGCTAATTAATTACGCAAAAATTAAATTAATTGCTCTTCAAATTTCCGAGTAATTAATTCTGAACTGCTGGGCGCGCCTGCAGCCAGCAGGGCCGGCCGGCCGGCTGGTCGACCTGCTGGGCGCGTGACGTCACGGGTAAGGGTAGCTAGCGAGCGCGCCAGACAACCGGCGTCGCCGCCCGCTCGGCTGATAAATTTAAATGAAATACACGAACAGGGTGGGAGCTCGCTTCGATATTGAAAACATTTGTTCCATTACTATTTGACTCGTGTCCTCAAATGTTGACTGATTTTTGTAGATCATCACATTTGTTTGTTGACCTCATGACATTGTTGACAAGAAATATCTATATTCATATTCCTTTAAAATATTAAATTTTAAACAATCTGCCATCCCCTTTTCCAAATAGTCTTCCTTATTTCTTAAATACATGTAATGACAGTGTTGTCGAAATATTGGTTTTTTGAAATCACTGTAGTTTTAACTAATTGGAGTTGATGTACGTAATCCACAAAATAGAGATCTGGTTTGAGCCCTGATAAGGTCAATTAGGCATTGGTGAATTGTTGACAATGTTATAAAGTCTTGACAAATAAACCTTTTTTTTTTTCAAAGAACTAGAAGAATTCACTTTTGTGGATCTATTAAAATATCAAGATGATTAAAGTAAAAATATAACCAAAAATATGCATAAAAATGAAAGCCAAATATTAAATTAAGTATTAAATAAGTTGGCCTTTTTTAGAGAGCGGTAAGTAGAAATACAAAAAATATGTAATTACATTAAAATACGGTCTCTAGTGATGAGGACCTACAAAAATCAGTCAACATTTGAGGACAGGAGTCAAATAGTAATGGAACAAATGTTCCAAAGAGAATGTTTACTCTCCATAATAATTAAATATCGACACATGTCCAAAACGCTAAGGCGTCGTTCGCATTAGTGATTTCAAACTAGCAGATGCTACAAAAAATGTCAAAAATTCAAACCTTGATTTGTAAATAATATCACATAGGCAGTGTTTTGCGATATAGCCCGACACAATTAAAACAATAGTTTCAACAAAACCTTTTAACTCGATATCACAGTTGTTTAACGAACTACGATTGATTCAATTCTTTTCCAACATACCGTAAGCGCTTATGGTCATTCAGCTATCATCTGCAGTGTACTTGGAGGACCTTCATGAAATTAACAAAATATTGGTATAATTTTCAGTACTGAAGTCAGCTCTCCGCCAGTTCCTGTATTTCATTTAAATTTGTCAGTCAGCCGGACGGGCGGCGCGCCGCGGCGGCGGCCTGGCGCGCTCGCTGGATACCCTTCACCCGTGACGTCACACGGCCAGCCGGTCGGCCGACCGGCTGCGGCCGTTCACAATTAATTACTCGGAAGTTTCAAGAGCAATTAATTTAATTTTGCGCAATTAATTAGCAATTAAATCGCTCTATAAGATGGCATATTTGGTTTTGTGGTAATTAAAAAAATTTTTTTTGCGTAATTAATTAGCAATTAAATGGCTCTACAAGATGGCATATGTGGTTTTGTGGTAACCGTTTTTGGTAGTGCCAGCGGAAACAGGAAGTGCTAGTTTTTTAATTAATTACTCGGAAGTTTGAAGAGCAATTAAATTATTTTTGCGTAATTAATTAGCATTAAATGTCTAAAGTGGCTATTTGTTTTAAAATTAAATTAATTACGCAAAAATTTGAAGAGCAAAAACATTAATTTTTGCGTAATGAGTTAGCAATTAAATAGTTCTAAATGGTGGCGTATGTGGTTTTGTGGTAACCGATTTTGGTAGTGCCAGCGTAAGATAGGTCATTTTGCGCTAAGTATTGTAGAGGCACCAACCGTCCCTAGATCTTCTCCTCACGAAGATCAACCTGGAGTAGACTTTATAGTCAACCGAGTCAAATCTTTAGTCGTGAATTAGAGTAATAATAATAATAATAATAATAATAAAATAAAATAATAATAATAACAACAACTGGCGTACCCGTCTGAGAACTCTCGCATGTTAAACTACAACCTCTTCCCTATTTTTGTCAATTCCATATTAAGTCTGTAATGGTTCTTGTTCTTCCAGACCTTCTTAGCCTCCATCACTTGTTCCATATGTCTCCTTGTAAGTGATAACAATAAAATACACCCCTGTCAATACAAACAATTCTTATTTAATGTTATTACCGAACAGTGAAGTATACCCGTGTAATTCAATCGCGTAGAAGATCAAGTAATTTGTTTATAATTTCACATACAGTTGCAGACTCTACAGGCTCTGAACAGATGGGGTAGAATCGAGTCGCGTCGAACCAGCAAAAATCTAATAGAATGGTTTAGAAGATCTCATGCTATAGATTATGGTGTTGGGAAGGTTTCTTTGAGGCCTTTGACCTCAAAATTTTAGTTTTTAGGCCCTAAAACGATTCCTTTAGGAGTTATTTAACCATATAGATTGAGAAATGCGGAATATTGTTGCGGGCTGCGTTTGAAATATATATTTAAAAGCGTCTTTTTAAACAAATCCTTCATATTTTTAAAGTGAAAGTACAATTCGTCACGTCTTTGTGAAATTCTGTTTTTTTAGAGACCTCCTTTATAAACATTAGTGGCGTGTGAGCCCCAAAATGTGTATATTACTTAAATAATATAGGAGACGATAAGTTACTGATCTGGATAGTCGAAATTTTCTAAGGCAGTATTGTTATGGCGATCTCAGATGGAAAGATTCCGGGTTCGAGTCCCGCCTCGGGCATGGGTGTGTTTGTATGTCTCGTCCTTTCATCCTTCATTATCATTAGCAAACGCAATTTATTGTAATAAAAAATGCAAAATGTGTATATATTTTTCAAAACGTGTAAGAAAAAATCTAAAATACAAAGGGTGGCGCAGGGAAACGGGAAATTTTGAATTAACGTTATTTGCACGAATAAATCCATAAAAAAATAATTCAGTAACGAAAGTGCATGTATTCAGCATGCCATTTATGTTTTTACAATCAAAATGTCCAAAAGTGTCTCTTTACTTTTTAAAGATAACATCGGAAAGATGTGCTCCTATTCGGCGTTCACATTCTAACAGCCTGTTATGAAAACTCTGGAATGCGCGGTGTAGCAAATATTGGGGAATGGCAGAGACCTCCTTTTCAATGTTTTGCTGCAGTTCATGGATTGTGGCAGGACGTGTGCGGTACACCTTGCCTTTAGATATCCCCACAGAAAGAAGTCGCACACACTAAGATCAGGGGATCTCGCAGGCCATTCAATGTCGCCGTTACGCGAAATAATGCGTCTTCCAAACAACTGACGAACTGCTGCCATCGACTGTCGAGCAGTGTGTGACGTGGCTCCGTCCTGCTGAAACCACATGTTTTCGATGTTAAGATTAAGCTCGTACAATCTCGGTGTGAAGAATGTTTCAAGCATTTCAACATATCGAGCGGATGTTACTGTCGTTGCACTACCATCCTCACGTGCAAAACAAGGGTCGATAACACCATGACATGATACAGCACACCATATTGTGACCTTGACGCTATGTAGTGGTCGCGGGTGAAACTCACAAGGATTCTCCTGTGCCCAATAACGAAAATTCTGTTTGTTCACGAATTCGTTGGGGTGGAAATGGGCTTCATCTGATATCCATATGTTACCAAGGAAATTCGCGTCCTCGTTGATTTTAGCCAATATCTGGCTAGTAAACTCCATACGTGACGCTGGGTGTCGTTCATGTAATTGTTGCACAATCTGCTACTTACAGGGATGGAAGTGTAATTCGTGCAGTATTCTTTGTAAGCTTCCTCGCTTAATCGCTAGCGAAGATGCATGCTGTCGAATGGAGCGGCGAGGACTTCTCTCAATTGCAGCTCCAACAGCGTCAATGTTCTCTGGGGTACGTATCGTTGGAAGCCCACCTGGAGGTGTTTTTTTTATTTTTTTTTTATTTTTTTATTTTTTTCCAAGGCAGATCCTGTTTCTTCAAAATTACGCACCCACGTTGTAATCGCATGCGCAGATGGGACACGACCATGACGCCCAAGCGGGTAATGCTGTCGAAATATTCTCTGTGCGGCAGTCGCACTGTCACCATTTTTATAAAATGCTCTCACAACTACTGCACGTTCCGCACCAGTCTAATGATCCATGATTACAAAATGGCAATGCATTTACAGCAATTGTGCAAAGTTTAGACAACTGCCGGCTCTACTGTGCTGCCAACTGTAACGTTCAAAATTTTCCGTTTCCCTGCGCCACCCTGTATGTAAAATAAGAATTCATTATTAGGTTTTAAATTGATTTCTACAAACATTTTCCGAGCGTAGAACGTCGCCGATCAGTTTTTAACAAGGATTTTGAGTTACTGAAAGTAGCTTCTATCTCTACAGAAGTAATTGTACGAAAGACTTCATCACAAAGAAGAATAAAAGATTCACCACCTTTATTCGAAATGTGAAATACGTTCATAGTATATTACAATGTTTACGAAGGGTCGGAGTTCCGGTGAATAGAAGTACCGTGTAGCCAATGATGGATCCCGGGGAAGAGGGTTAAAGGTAATATACTCCTCCACAAATCGAATAACGCACATTAATAATTACGTTGTTGAAATAATTTTTTCACAAAAATCCGCTCATCCTTGACTCCGAGTACGCAGTAAGCGGGGTCGCATGCCCCATTGAAAATGAAGTATATGCTATTAGCTGATGTTAAAGTAACAAAATTTTTAGGTCTCTGAATTCAGTGAAACCTCAAATGAAATGTACATATATCAGAATTAAACACTAAATTAAGTTCATTATGTTACGCATTCAGAATTCCTTCAAATTCTGTCAGCCTTCATGCAGCCCGTTGCGAGTATTTTGCAAATGTACATTCCCGCCTGAGATTTAGCCTAATATTGTGGGGAAGCTCAACCTGTAGTTCCCAAGCCTTTCAATTGCAAAAGAAAATTATTCGAATAATGAAAAATTGCCATTTACGTGATCCCTGCAGGCCTCTTTTCATTAGCTTGGATTCTTACCATTCCCTTGCCAGATTTAAGGTAACAGTGAAATATTTTCTGCTGTATAACTGTTTCTATACAATTAGAGATTACGCTGATCATTAAAAACAAAAATAAGGCTTATTTTAACAAAAGATATAATGGATTAGTTTACATTTGTATTGCATAAATAAAAACTAGAGGCGCTACAGAATGGCACAGACTTTCTCGACGCAATTTTTTCTAGTGTCCTTGACGTGGACTAGCTTTAAGGTCTTGCTCCATTCTCTGGCCAGCTGCCATTTATTGTCGCCCAAAGTACATATCTTTGACAATTTCTCACATTTTTTGCTTTCCTAGTAGTACAACAGAATTATTACTTTAGGAATATTAAAGAAGAGCAAAAAAGTCCTAAATAGACATTTTCAATGAAAAATTCGTAGCCGCTTTTAAGACACTGACGATTAAGCAGTGCTGTAAATGCGAAATTTCAAGTCATTTGAAACTCTCAAATGTAATGATGCATACAAACTGATGGAAATGTCCGTATTAACGGCGTGAGATATATTTCAAAAAAATACATGTGTATTTTTTTTAAAAACCAAAGAATACACCAAAATGAACTTCACGTCATGTTAAATCGTGCAATTAGTACTATCCTTTGGCAAAATTTGAAGAAAAGAAATGATGCAATTTCCTCGAAAATGGCATTTGAGCGTTTCTGAAAATGAGGAATTTTGAGCTGATTTGTACAGAAAACTGTTCAGTTTTCGAGAATCTTTAATTGATATTATTTAAAGCACATGTACACATAAATATAATAATGTGAAGAAATCTTTAATGTAAATATTAGCGACGTAACTGACTAGTCAAAAAATTACATTCTTGTAAAGGAAAATAAAAGAATAGAGCAATATGTTGTTTCCTTCATCGTATATGGTTCAGTTGGCACCAACCCTACCAAAAATGTAAAGAAAAAAATTGGAACCGTTTTTAAGAAAATCTTGTTTTTGTAATTTTTTAAAATTGCAAATATTGCACGCACTATTGCACGAAAACCACTAAAATGTCCAAAACAATTTACATGATCTCAATGAAAGAACTATTTCTGCATAACAAATTTTACTTGAAAAAAAAACTGTCTTCAATTTTGTAGTTGTACGAAAATTCAAACGCCGAAAATTCAAACTTTTGGAATTTTCGAAAATTAAGAGTTCACCGTGAAAATCGGACCTACCCCACCTTTATAAATGTATTTTACTCTATTCTTACAAGAAATTTAAGGAACGAATTTGGAGCCGTTTTTGAGAAAATTTTGAAAATGTTTGTTGGAATTCATGTGTATCCCCAAATTTTAAAGAATCTTTTTCAAAATCTGTAAGCTTCAACTAGAATCAGAGGGACAGGGGTTTCTTCTATCTGGAAACGATCGTTCGAGTGGTTTAGGCGCTAGGATTGTTCATATACGACAGACAAGGCCCACTACTTCTCTGGTGAGAGGCGAGCACCAGCGTAACAAATTCAACATTGCACTCTGGGCCTTATTGTAGGCAAATGGAGCAGTCATTTAAAAATGTGTTTTAACGCTCTTTTCACGGGATATTACGGATTCAAAACCTCGAAAGTCACATTCTTATTGTTCCTATACACGGCGATAAATAAATTACGAAAAATGTAAATGTGTTTTAAAAATAAC
Source organism: Teleogryllus oceanicus (assembly GCA_964035755.1). Lineage (NCBI taxonomy): Eukaryota > Metazoa > Arthropoda > Insecta > Orthoptera > Gryllidae > Teleogryllus > Teleogryllus oceanicus. The sequence continues at coordinate 124,062,635 of CAXIVR010000002.1, forward strand.
GCAATAACGTAATAAAATTTCAAAGCTTCAACTAGTCAGATCGACAGGGCTTTCTTCAATTTGGAAAAGATTGTACACATGGTTTTGGCGCTAGCAGTGTTCACGGACGGACGGACAGACAGACAGACAGACAGACAGACAGACAGACAGACAGACAGACAGACAGACACACACTCAGACAGACAGACACACACTTAGACAGACAGACACACACTCAGAAGACAGACAGACACACTCTCAGACAGACAGACACACTCTCAGACAGACAGACACACTCTCAGACAGACAGACAGACAGACACACTCAGACAGACATATGGAGCACCTATTTGGGAAGAAGCTATAAAGATGTCAAAGAACATGAATATCCAAAAAATTCAGAGGCTTATTAATAGAAAAATTTCGAAAGCATACAGGACGGTCTCATACGATGCCTCTTGTATGGTTTCTGGTATGCAACCTATAGAAATAACAATTTCGACAAAAATCAAACTGTACAAAGCAACACATGGAGGAGTAGAATTGTATGAAAAGTCACTGGAACCCAAACAATGGAGACATCCGGCAGAAATGTTCTCAATTTGGGAAGTAACAGACAGCAAACAGTGGAAATTCAAAATTAATTGCTTATTTATCCTTGAAAATATATTTTACTACATGGGAGTTTTTTTTCTCCCTTTCAAAATTCAAAATTTAAGTAGTATATGACTTAGTGTAGGGACACAGAATTTTGAAAATGTGCACACAATTCACTTTTCCCCATAGCACGTCATACGCAGTTTTTAACTGTTTTTTTTTTACATAAAATAAATAAATAAAAAAGCATGACTTATGGAATACAAACATATACAGATGGAAGTAAAACAGAAGATAAGGTGGGAGCAGCAGCAGTCATATTTCAAGAAAACAAACAAATCATGGAATTAAAATATAGACTAAATAAAAATCGTTCAACTAATCGGGCAGAAGCAATTGCAATATTAAAATCTCTACAAATGATTAGAAAAATCTCAAGCAATAACAAAGCAGTTGCAATAAATACAGACAGTAAAATCACTTTGGCACTTTTAGCAAATAACGATCAACATAACCCAATAATAGAATCAATATTAAATGAAATAACAATTCTGGAAAAGAATGAGAGGAAAATATATTTTAGATGGGTAAAAGCACATGTGGGAATTAGAGGAAATGTATTAGCAGACAGGCTAGCAAAACATGCAACTGATACACAATTGCCAATAGAATATGACAAAATTTCGAAAACTACATTAGTAAATAAATTTAAAGATGAAGCAATTCAAATCTGGCAGAATAGATGGAACGAAAAACAAAAGGCGCTATCACAAAATCATTTTTTCCTAACATCAAAGATTGAGGCAAAAATTACCTGGAACAGCAATATTTACGTCCATAATAACAGGCCACGGAAACACTAAATCATATCTACACAGATTCTTTATTATAAGCAGTCCAGCATGTGAATGTGGCAGGGGAGACCAAACAGTATACCACATCATTTACGAATGTTCCCTACTAGTAGAAGAAAGGAAGAAACTAATACAGAAGATAAAAATGAAGTTAGGAACTTGGCCCCCACACCTGAGAAATTAGTAAAACAACACTTACGTGCATTTAACATCTTTATTCAGAACATTAAACAAATAGTGTTTACATAAAGTTATGAGTTATATGGATTTCAATTTCAAGCTCAACGATTTCATGTTGATATAATTTCAAGTTGATGTTTTTCAATTTTCTTGTTCATGTATTTTCATTTTATGTATTTTGTAGATGTAATTTTATTTTGAAATATTGTCAATTCTAAGTTGCATATGCATTTGAAAGCATGTAGTGTTACATGTAACGGAGCATGCTGTGAAATAAAGTTATAAAAATAAAATACACTCAGACAGACCGACAGACAGACACACATAGAGACAGACGGACTCTGTCAGACAAACAGATACAGACGCAGACGGACGGACGTTTTGGAAAAAAAAATACACTGTTTCGGTTTCATCGGACCCCAAAACGAGTATTTCTGTTGGTACATTTATGCAGAACACAAATACACTTCATTCAATTGGAAAAAAAAAAAAAAAAAAAGTATTTTTTGTGCTTTGTTTTTTAAGAATTTAAAATAAAATGATTTTTGAAGTGTCAGGCAGGCATTGTCATATTATAATATTACATAAGCATTATTAGTATCGCGAGGAAATATGTGCTGTTGGAACACCAGTAATTTTCGTTGTTCTCGTTTCTTTGACTGGTTTCGCTGTGTCCTCTGCGTCCGCTTTGCGCACGCCCATCCGGTCCCTTCCCGCGTCGCCTGTCTCTTTCCTCTAAGCCTGTATGCTTTGCTGGTTGTTGTAAACCGAATTTCGTAAATACAAAAATAAAAATAAAAACACCTTATGGAGTTATCTTTTTCTGTCGTACAGTAATATTTCTGCAGAATTTTGGCGCTATCTGTCTAGTAGTTCCAAAGTCTTTTGGACAAATGTTCTCCGAAGTTCGGAGTCATTTGGCCCAGAGCACACACCTGCGCGCCAGCATCGGTGTCGAGAGATGCTCAGTCAGTTCACCGGGCGCGGCAGCAAGTCCAAATCGCCTGGCTACATAAAGAAGCAAGGAATGCAACGGGCGGCCGTGGTGCGTGCTCTTGAACGCCGTTGCATCTCCCTCCCTCCCTCCTTCCCCCACTCCGTGCGGCGCCAGGGCAAGCGCGACCTTGAACGGGCAGGTCTGGCGGCTGTGGCGCGCAACCGGACCTGACTTGGGGTAGGCAATGGTTTTATGTCGCGAGGCCCTGCCCTCAGCATTCCACGGCTGTGCAGTCGTCGGCGCGCAGTGCACTTCGCAGCACAGCACAGTTGCCATAGCGAAGGAGTGTTCGCTGCCGCCTTGCGTGTATTGGTGCACTCGCATGCGAAGGTGGACCCGCTGCTGCTTAGCAGGGCACTATACATGTTTTCTTTTCCGTTTTTAATGAAGATTGTTGAGCTTGAAAATTATTGACCCTTTTCTTTATTTGAGTTTGCTCCCTGATGTGTAATGTCATCGGTTGCGCCTTGTAGTGGGTACACCAATGAATTCTTGACATTTTCACTACTGTCATTGCTGTTACATTCGCAGTATTGTTTAAGTGTATTGGATTTCTTGCACGTTTAAAAATAACTTTGCGAAGAATAGTTACATAACAACAAATATACAACTAATACCACCATATGTCATACATTAATGCCGTAACCTGACAGTATGGAGGGGGTAGGCAGCAGCTTCAAGACTAACTTTTTGAATTAATACGTAATACGTATTGGAGTTATCTCGTAGTGAAGTTCCCCTAACAGTGTCTCCAATGTGGTCTGATCATTGAGAGAATATTTATTTCGCAGAAAATCCTATCTGGACTGAACTCAGGATATTGGTCAATAACAATCAACAGTATTACAAGAACAAATTTAGCACTTCCAAGCTACTCGTACATTACTCCATATGCTCTTACCTGGAGTTGCCACGCTCTTGCTTCTGTACGACGAGTTGTAAAGATGATTTATGATATATAATGAATAAGAAAATGTATAATGTAAACCTATTTAGCTTTCAAATTCATATTCTTTTCAGGTTTGTTAGTTGTTTCAGCTCATGACTTGTTTTGACAGTGATTCGTGTCATCAGATAAATCATAAGTAGCGATTTCCATTCACCGCACTGGTGCGCACCCAGTGCGCACTGAGAGCTTTCGTGTTCTATTCGACCGCTAGGGCGCACCAGTGCAAAGAAGCGCATGTGTTCCATTCGCACAATCCCACGGAACCAGAGCGCAATCGGGGCGCCCTAAACTGCACTGACGATCGCGTCAGTGCAGTTTTTTTGACTCGTGAAGTTCGGAAAACCCGTTTGTGTTTTCTTAAAATTTAACATTGAATAACTTCATGTTAACAAATCAAGTGCTATTTAGAAATCGAAGTGTATGTACGTCTCAATTTCGAAACGCTAATAAAGTGAAAATAAAAATAATGACTCTTACAAAATCATTCAAATATGTGTGCCAAGAAACGCACGCCCATTCATATACCAGCTCATGTTAATATTTTTATGGTTTTCAATAACCAAACAATTCTGCAGAAGCCTTTCTGTTCAAAATATTGTGTACTATATCGATCACTGGCAAATCGTGAAAAGTGAAATTTCGACACATACGCATTTGAATTTTTCGTAGTTTTTAAATAAAGAAATCATACGTTAATAATTTATGGATTAAAAAGTAAGAATTACCAAAAGACTTCATAAAAATTATAACAATGATCACAATTCAAAATTATTTTTCGAGTTCCATCAGTGTGACAGACCAAGAACAGCTATCTATAATCTCACTGCGTAGCGCACACGCATTGACTCTGTTCCGAAAAATCCGTTTCCTTCGTAGCTGTCCTTCACGCGTGTGGGGCAGCACTGTTGCGGAGCGATGACGTTTTTGCCCTGCACTAGGGTGCGTTTCAGTGCAACGAATAGAAAACGCTATAAGACACTCTCTGTATGGACTTGGCATTTAGGTTCGATTGCCCGACTGTGTCAGCTTACTTTGCCAGGTCTGCTTCCAAAAAATAGCGGAGAAGGGAGTATGTATTAAAAAATCACAATTAAATTATTTATTTTCTTACAAGTTTTCTATCCTTATTCTCTTAGACTGTACAGCTTTAGATTACGTACCATTTCATCATAAACCTTTAGAAATTAAAAAAAAAAAATCCTAGTCATTGAAAAAGAAAATGGTGAACATATATGAAGAAAGCGGACTGTCCGCCCTAATAGACCTCTCTTACGCTGGCACTACCAAAATCTGTTACCACAAACTCGTATATGCCACCATTTAGAACTATTTAATTGTCAATTATTAAGCAAATTTTTGCGTAATGAATTTGCTGTCACTACCACAACCAGTTATCACAAAACCAAATTGGCCATCTTGTAGAGCGATTGAATTGATAATGAATTACGCAAAAATTAATTTAATTGCTTTTCAAACTTCCGAGTAATTAATTGTGAATTGCCGGGCGCGCCCGCCGCGCGGGCGGGCGGGCCCGCCAGCCTCCTGACGTCACGGATGGGGGTGGGGTTCTCTTTTCAATCATTTTATTATTTTGAATGGTACACACGGTTCAGTTTTACAATACAAACGTTTTCACATGTTTTTGATGCTTATGATCTATTTTAAAAACTAAACCATTATTACTTTAGAGCTATTACTGAGGGAGAGGAAATCCACCGGGCACCTCACAAAGGATCATCTAAATCTGCAAATTGAATGTAAAAAACGTGTTTGGGAAATCTATTTTTTTTATTCTGGTGGGGTTTATGGATGCTTTGCCTAGATTGTATTGGGATATTTGTGTAATTGTTGAGATATTATTGTAAAAATTATGGGATAACTTAATGATGTGGTGTATGATAGGTTTTGTTTGAATTTCTTTATGAAGCTGTTTGTTTGAAATGAACCAGGGTACTTTGGTTATTGTTCGCAGGAATTTGTTCTGTATGACCTGTATTTTATGTATATTAGTTTTTGCTGCATTGATCCAGACAGGGCAAGCATAGAGCATTAAGGGGCTAATTATGGCTGTATATATGAGTTTGGCATTTTCTATTGTTATTTTACTGTGGTTGTTTATTAATGGCTTTAATTGAAATAGTTTGACTTTTGTTTGTTGTGTTTTAATGTTTATATGTTCTTTCCAGTTAAGTTTAGTGTCTAGATGCAGACCTAGATACCATGCGCGCACCTTTTCTTGACCGATGACCTTGCTTCCCCCTCCCTGGAGCCATAAACAGCTGAAGGCAAAAGATCGCAGCGAGCACTGATGACAACATTCCCAGCATTAAAACTTCGTTGGCACGAAACAGAAGCTAGTCAAAGCTAGTTGCTTTCATAGTCGAGAACTTCTGTTCAGATTTATTACCATTATCTAAAGAAATATCTGAGGCAGGTCCAGGACCTTCAAGGAAGGCACCTAAAACTCCTATGTACTGTCCCTGCTGTAACCTACCCAGAGCGATGACCTGCCCGCACACATAGCGGGTTTGAGTTTCATCTACCAAAGGTTGGCATTACTGAAAATACTCTAGTGGCTGTCTTTTTAACTAATACCCCCACTCCGCCCGCATTTCGTCAATCTATCGGTCAAGAAAAGTTGCGCGAGTGGTATTTCACTGTTTTGTTTTGTGGAGTCCAAGGAATGATGCTATTGTTCAGTGTGAGAGGTGGTGGTGTTGAAATTGTTTTTAATGAAAATATTTTTGGTGTTGACTTAGATGGGTTTAATTTAATTTTCCATTTGTTTGACCAAGAATGTATTTGATTTAGATGTTGCTGTAATGGGTTTCTTATTGTGTCTAGTGATATGTTTGAGCAATACAATGCTGTATCATCTGCAAATTGTGCTGTTTTGACTGTGTTGGATGTAGGGATATCAGCTGTGAAATTTAATAGAACTGTTGCATGTGTCTGTGTAGGGGTGTGCCATTGATTCTTAGTTTGTACATGAGACCTTGATGCCATACTCTGTCGTATGCTAGGGAAATATCTAGAAAGGTTGATATTGTATGTAGTTTTCTTTGGAATGCTGTATGGATATTTTTGTATTTATTTGATTGTTTAATTAGTTTCTGAATAAGTTTCTCAAGAATTTTTGATAAGGAGGAAACAGGCTGATTGGTCGATAATTTTCTACATTCGATGGATGTTTGTTAGGTTGAGAAAGTTATTCTCGTTCGAGTGTGTTTGACGATTTCGATTTTGGGAATTATAGAATTGATTATTATGTTGTTCTGAGTTTGTGTGGTTAGTGTGTGTAAAGTTTGGGATATTTTGAGTGTTAGAAGTCTGGGAAAATTAGTTTGGTTATTTTGAGGTTGTGCTGTTGACGATCCATTGGTTCTAGATCTAATTGGAGGATTTTGAGGTTAGGTTTTGGGCTTATTTTTTTATATAAGGGGCATTCTACTGTTCTGAAGTCTGCTCTGTGGTTTCCTTGACAGTTATAACATTTAAATGGTTCATTTTTATGAGGGCAAGTTGCAGAATAATGATTTTTGGAACAATAAATTCACGCTATTTTATGGTTACAATTATTTTTTGTATGACCAAAATCTAGACATCTCATGCATTGAATGAGGCCTTTAGGTCTTTTTCTCCTTTCAGCTTTTCAATGAGTTAAAATTTGTCGTAATTCTAAAATATTTTCTTTGTTTCCTCCCCGCTGAATTCAGCGGCTATTACTGGAATTGGGTTAGTCTTTTCGGAGTCTAGTAACTTTAACGAGTGATGGGTGTTTTTCTTTCAATTCAGTGTAGATTTCCTTTTCTGTGATGGATGTGTGTAGATATTTAAATACAACTGAGAATTTCTTATTTGCTGGGTCCTTGTTGGTATGCAACTCTTCCTGTGTTAATTAGATAGTTGGTTATGTCTCTGAAACCAATGATTTTTTTCAGGTTGTATTTTTACTTTATTATTTATGAATTGAAGTGTGAAACTGTTTGTTACTTTTGTATTGATTTCCTTGCTGAAATTCGTGATGTTAGTTATATTTGCTACATAAATTGGCGGGATTTTAACTGATTCTGACACACTTGGCGTGGTTTCATTAACGTAACTAAACCTATTTTAATTGTTGGGATCTGGTATTCTGTTCAGTTCTTCAAATCTATTGTAAGTTCGGACCGAATAACTATACTGGGTTGAACTGTCTATGTTGTCTTGTTTTGAATGTAGGTTAGACCTTTTGGTGTCGCTAGACGTGGTATCATTATCTGAAGGTCGCTTTAAATTTTGCCGCCACCTGACCCCCGCTTATTTAGGAAAATAACGAAACAATAATTTAGTTACTTCAGCTGGGGAAATGTTTTCATTTTGTCAAAATCTGAAAATCTGTCCCTTTACAAAAATGAAATGTCAACGAAAATGAATGATTTTTTACTCTCTGGTATACATACGTATATACGGAGTAATATACGTAGTATAGAGGAAGTTGTGTAATGCTGCGGAAAATCGATTCCGTGATTTCAATGGAAATACACATTTTGGGGTCCCCTGATACCGAAAAAGTTTTTTCAAAACGTCCGTCCGGCCTGCCATCCGTCTCTCCGTTTGTCGCAAAGATATTGGATAGTGTTACCTAGATGCACAGTAGCGCTAGTGTAGCGTTACAAATTGAAGGCTGCCATATTGTAGGCAACTAGTTCCATGGCAGGTGCTGGCAGGCGTGTTGTGTCCGTACGCGATGAGAGTTGTGGATTTTTTTCCATGTAAATTAGTACTTTGAAGTGCTTTTATCTTACTATACAAAGATTATTATTTACGCATCAATATAAATATATAATGAGAGCCTCATGGTTCTGTCACCTGAAGTCCAATATAAAGAAGCATTAGGGTTACAAAAAGCAAGTTTCAATAACCCAAATGATACAACCAAAACATGTTTCATTTAGTAACATGAGCATTTTTCATCTCATTAAAACTTCTTCTTCTTCTTCTTCTTCTTCTTCTTCACTTCACGGATTAGGGAAATTCCCTGTTCCGGCTTCGTTACACCATCTCTGTCGTGGACGGCCAATGTCCCTTCTTCCTCGTGGTCTGTACAGAAAGGCATGTCGGGGGATCCTTTCGTGAGACATTCTTCCTAAGTGCTGTACCCACCGTGATCTGTATTCATTTACTTTTTCATTGATAGAAAATATATCAAGTTCCTTTATCCACCTAGGGAGTACATGACCTTGACGTTTGTGGTGGAGCTTGAGTACCCCCATGATCCTGAGAGCTATGCCGGCGGTAGCGTAGCTACTGGTAGGGCCTCCCTTGCCGGACAGGTCGAAGCAGAGGGATCAGACGAAAAAGTACTCCAGAAGAGGACCTCAACGGCAGTCTCGCGATAAAGACCTCCGCACAAACAGCTGTAACCCATGTCCGGGGTAACAAGGACAAAGTCTCTAATGGTCAGAAAAGGGCAGAAGGAGCAGCCCCCATGTGGGGTTAGTACGCATGGTGGTTTGTGATCAAGCCATAAGACAGCAGCCCTGTCAGATCACAATTCCGCGAAAGGCTGGTAACCTTACCGGGAAATATTCTTACTCGAAAGCTTCAAATCTCATTGAAACGTATCCTTTAATTTGATCCTAGCATACCTGCACACGGAGTAAAAAAAATATATTCGTTATATATACCCAAATAGTTTATTAATTTGAAAACGTGATCGTAATATTAAACATCTGACTACATAACGTGTTAAAGGGAGTAATTTACTACAGTTTAGAACAGAATTTATTCACCTTTTCTGCGGACCCCACCATACGAGATTTTTCTGTCCAAAAATCACCGATTATTTTTATTTTTTGCCTCATTACGTACTCGTAACTTTTTCTATGCTACAAATATACACGTACGTATACAAGAAAGTAAAAAAATTTAGAAGACATATTACATGAGTTTTGTTTATTTCATAGCATTCTTGAGAATGACGATTTTTGAGTAACAATCTTCTTTTAAATCATTTTCAGTTTAAAGAATATTTTGAATCTCTCTTTCATTAAAAGAAACTATGCATTAGCTCCGGAGGACAACTAAAGATGCAAGAATGATGAAAGTATCTTCGCTGAATTGAAAGTCAAACCATTCGAGCTATTTCCAATTACGTTATTTTTAAATCACATTTTCATTTTTCGTAATTTATTTATCGTAGTGTATAGGAACAATAACAATGTGATTTTCGAGGTTTTGCGTCCGTAATATCCCGTTGAAAAGAGCGTTAAAATACATTTTTATATGACCGCTCCTACATTTGCCTACAATAAAGCGGAGAGCGCAATGTTGCATTTGTTACGCTGGTGCTCGCCTCTCACCATAGGAGTACACTAGGAGCCTTGTCTATCGTATGTGAACAATCCTAACGCGTAAACTACACGTACGATCGTTTCAAAATTGAAGAAACCCCTGTCCCTCTGGCTCTAGTTGAAGCTTACAGATTTTGAAAAACATTCTTTAAAATTTGGGGGTACTTTACAGGTACTTTACTCTCCCCAGACATTTTCAAAATTTGCTCAAAAATGACTCCAAATATTTTCTTTAACTTTCTCATAAGAATATAGTAAGGTTTACTTATAAAGATGGCATAGGTCTAATATTCGCGGTTAACTCCAAATTTTCGACAAATTAAAAAGTTTGAATTTTTTTCGGCGTTTTGCTACAACTACAAAATTGAAGATGGGCATTTTTGTTTTAAATGAAATTTGCCATACATAAGTAGTTCTTTCATTAAGGCCTTGTGCATTTTTTCGAAAGTTTTAGTAGTTTTCGGACGATAGTGCGGGCAATATTTGCATTTTTAAAAATTACAGAAACAAGATTTTCTAAAAAATGACACCAATTATTTTCTTTAAATTTTTGGTAGGCTTAGTGGCCAACCAATCCTATCCGATGACATAAACGTCATATTGCTCTATTCTTTTGTTTGTTTTTTAAAATTCAAAAATTTAATATTTTTGTCTTGTCTCTTACGTCGGTAATATTTACCTTAGAGACGATTTCTTCACACTATTAGATTTATGAGTACAGGTGCTTTAAATAATATCAAATAAAGTTTCTCGAAAACCCAACCGTTTTCTGTAAAAATTAGCTGAAAATTCCGAACTTTCAGAAACACTCAAACGCCATTTTCTCTAAAATTGCTCCAAGTTTTTTCTTCAAATTTGTCCAATTTATAGTGCTAATTGCACGGTTTAGTATGACGTAAAGTTAATTTTCGTGTCTTTTTTTGTTTTTTCAAAAAAGTTTTTTTTTAAATATCTCACGCCGTTCATATGCACATTTTCATGATTTGTTTACATTATTATATTTGTAAGTGGAAGTGCTTTAAAGGACTTTAAATGAAGTTTCTTGAAAACTCAATATGGTCCTGTGAAATAGAGCTTGAAATTTCGCATTTACAGCAATCGCCATTGTCTTAAAAACGGCTTGAAAATTTTCAATGAAAATTTCTATTTTGGACGAGATTTTTCTCTTCTTTAATATTCTTGAAATAATATTTCGGTTCTACTATTAAGTTACCGAAAAGTGAAGAAAACGTCAAGGTAATGTACTTTCGGTGACGATAGATGGCAGCTGGTCAGAGAATGGAGGAAGACCTTAAAGTCAGTCCTTGCCAAGGAAACAAAAAAAAAAAAAAAGTTGCTACCAAAATGTTAATGCCATTCTGAAGCACCTCTAGTTTCTTTTTCAAAACTGTGTGTCTGTGAACACTACTAGCGCCTAAAGCCACTTGATTTTTTCCTACTTGAAGCTCTGAAATTTAAAAAATTGGGGATACTTTTCATGAAATCCCTGGAACATTTTCAAAATGTGCTCAGAAATGGCTCCAATTAAAAAAAAACTTTGCTGTAAGAATTGAGCAAAATAGGCTTATAAATGTGGATAGATCTAATTTTCAGGGTTAACTCTGAATTTTCGAAAGTTGCAAAAGTTTAATTTTTTCTGCGGTTTCCTACAACAACAAAATTGAAGATATTTTTCCTTCAAGTAAAATTTGTTGTCCATAATTAGTTATTTCATTAAGATCATGTACATTTTGTTGGAAAATTTTAGTCGTTTTTTAGCAATATTGCGTGCAATATTTGGAATAAAAAACCCAAAAAGACTTTTTAAAAACGGTTCCAATGTTTCTGTAAACTATTGATAGTGATAGTGCTAAATGGACTCTATGAGATGGCATAAACGCTATATTGCTCTTATACTTTGTTATTTTTTTCAAAAATTACAAAAACTTATTTTTTTGAACTTTTCTCTCCCAACGTTAATATTTACATTGCCGGTAATTTGTTCATAATATTGTGTTCGTGAGTACATGTGTTTTAAAGTTAGTTAGTTAATGCCTTATTTTACATGGCGAGACTCGGACCATTAGGCCCGCTCTTCTGTCTGACCACGCAAATTTCGCTACGCTCCTTTCGCCATGTAAGGAGGTATTATCTTGGGCGATGAAACAGTCGGTTTAATAATCGCTTAAATAGATTTTCGAAATAGATTATCTGAAAAACTGCTATTAGTTCTAACTGCTATAGTTCTGCTATTAGGAATCCCAAAAGATGAGAAAATGTGAAAACAATGTACTTGGGACGGCGATAGATGGCAGCTGGCAAGAGGACGGGGTACGAGTGTATTGAGAGTCCACACCAAGGAAATTTGAAAACGTTACTACGAGGTCTGTGCCATGCGGTAGCGCCACCAGTTTTCTACTAGGTAATTAGTTTTCGTAAGTTTTGGTTTCAGAATAGAGCAGTGAACTCATATAAAAATATCGCAAGGCCAATTTTCTCCTAACTCAGCATTTGAAGCATTGAAAAGCATTGCAAAACTAGAATAATGATACCTTACTTTGCATAGAAATTTTTGCCATTCAAATTTCCCGCACTTCTTGTCCTGAAAGGAGTCTCACGTGATATCATGTCGCAATGCAATGGCAATCCCCCGACGTGGGAAGTGCCTCCTATTGTTAAGCGATATTTCTTGCAGTGACGGCCCGTGTCCTGAAAAGTTAGTTGTTTACGGAATAATGGCATTAGGGAGAGGATCTGATGATTATATTTATTTATTTAGTCAAAAACCGTAAAAATAGATCTATGTGACGTGTGGGGGAGAAAATCATTTGCGCAGGCTTTCTTCTGTTCCAGAATCCCTTCCCAACAATATTAACTATTAATACTTGAAAGATGAAAATAATAATAATAATAATAATAAAACAACAGCAATAATAATGCGTACGTAATGTATTTATCATTCCAGTAAGGTATTTCCACTCTCTGATATCGTTGTTTAAGGTACGAACATAACCAATCTAGAGCAATACCACGGATTCCATATGAAGGTAATTTGGAAAGTAAAATATCATGATCAATGATGTCAAAAGCTTTTGAGAGATCTAAAAATAATCCAATAGATGCCTCGTTTTGATCCAATGATGAGGCGACATCTTTAAGAGAAATACAGCTATCTTCAAAAATAGCACGTGAAATTGAACAGAAAGCTAATAAATAAATATTATTAAATTATTAATATATATAATAAATAAATATTAAATTATTAATTATATTATAAATAAATTATTAATATGAAAAAAATAATTATCTAGCTAATTCACAATTTTGATGTCTAAAAATTAGCTTCGCCGCATTTCTGGCAAGCAAGATATCTACAGTTTCGACACACTGAACGATGACAGGAAACTCAGAATAAAGATATTTCTTTTCACCTTGAACACAAGGCTCACCTTTTTCTTTTTAAATTTGAAGTATTTCCAGTATGTTGTCGGGCTGAAATTTTCCTTCATCATTCATGCTACCATAAGCCGCAGCTCTCTTGTTCATTGAAAAGCCTTTCGTTCAGATAGGACGAGTGCTCTAGCAAAAAGGTTTAGGAAGTCAAAAGTATTTCTGTATTAATAAAACAATGTAGGCTTTCACGGCCGGAGTTGTAGTCAAAGATTTCTTCCGTGCACAGTCTCCGGGGAACTTTCAAAGAGGATTCTTCGTCCGAGACCACATCGCCACTGAGGATGTCTGCCGTAGTTGCGGACGAAACGTCTGGAAATATGTTTTCCAATGGACCACGGCCCTTCAGCCCGGAAGAAATCTTTGACTATTTTTGTATTATTTTTCATACAAATATACAGAACACACCTCAGTGATAACGATAATAGCATAGAACAGAGCCATTGGCCTCCTGTGTGTGTGACGACTCGTGCTAATGTGACGCATTTTTGGTGTAAGGAATCACTCCCCCTTTCATATTATTGTAAAAAGATATATTTCATTGTCCTGATTTTCTTTTAAAATTAAAAATGAGAGAGAAGATTTGTATCTTTTGTAAATCGATATTCTGATGAACCAACTTATTAGCCGTAATTTCGATTTTATTCTCTTTTTTTATTTCTTTAATGTGGCTACATATGTATAATGCCTACATATGTATGTATGAATTCTATACGATCAAAATGTTGATTGGAAACTTTGAAAATAGAATGGGCGATCCTGGCATACCTGAGACGTTAATGGTGACATGGGGTCAATAACGGCACCAGGCTGTAAAAACAATAGTTTGTCTAATAACCAATACAGAAATACACAACGATTGCTGCGGCAAGGAGGCTCTTAGAAACTTATGGAAAGGTATAGAAGCTGTCAACTTTCGTAACTTTCTTTTCAATGTCATAACATTTTGTCTAGTACAATACAGACAGAAATACATAACGATTGCTGCAGCAAGGAGGATCTTAGAAACTTATGGAAAGGTATAGAAGCTGTCAACTTTCGTAGCTTTCTTTTCAATGTCATAACATTTTATACTGTATTTTAAAGGGAATAGTTCCATTGGTGCCAAAAATGACCCCACGTCACCATTGGAGGATTAAGTCTTTTAAAAAAAAATTAAACAATACAAATGTAAACTAATTTATTTATTTAACGTCAAAAAACCGTTAAAAACTGCGTATGACGTGCTATGGGGAAAAGTGAATTGTGTGCACATTTTCAAAATTCTGTGATCCCTACAATAAGTCATATACTACTTAAATTTTGAAAGGGAGAAAAAAAAAAAAAAAAAAACTCCCATGTAATAAAATCTATTTTCAAGGGTAAATAAGCAATAAATTTTGGCTCTTATCATGTTGTGCTTCGGAATAATTCTTCCTGCCGCGATAATTCTTCCTGCCGATAATTCTTTATACTATATCATTGTTTTATTAAAGTAAATATTGTTTTTCTTTTTGACGATCAGTATAGTCTCTAATTATATAGAAAACATTATGTAGAAGAAAAGATTTTTCTTTTAACTTAAATTTGTGTACCGATTTTAATTGTTTAATTTCATCAGGCAATGTGTTGTAAAGTAACGTACATGTATTGTATTGTGATAAGCCAAGCACCTGTGAATTAATTTTTAATGATAAAATTAACATTTAGTGTTTGAATATGGCATAGTTTACAGTCGAATTCGCGTTGCTAGGACAACGGTTCAACAAGGGTTAATTAATATTTCTTGCTTGATGTCAGATCGTGCTACAAATGGACACGGCTCCGGAGACATGATCTGCAGAAAATATGAAGAGGACGTTGGAGGGTTGTGTTTTTTGTTTAGTTAGAAGTATCAGAGCTTGTTCTCGTGTAAATGGTGATATTAAAGGGTAATTGGGAATTGTGATTAATATAGTGGTGGAAGTTGAAATTAAATAGACTCCATTTTCGAGGAGACATGCATCAGGGTAGCTTCGTAGATGGAAGAATTTTCTAATAAACAGATGAATATAGTCAGTCGCGAGTAGGTGTTTCACACAAAACACAGATAGGGGAAGTCGCGACAGTGTATTAGATTTGTGGGAATATTAATCTAATTATAGCAATCGTTGAGGATATTCTGGAACGTTTTTATTTAGGAAAGGGCACGAAAATTGGTTCATCAAGGATTCCGGGGACTTTATTGTGTCCATCAGCCGAGAAGCCAACAATCAAGATTACGAACATAATTATGAACGTAAGCTTGCGAACAATAATCAAACCCGTACGGTGTTTCAATGTTTAAAATGAAAAGAATTTAACGCAAATTTGACAGAACTCTCATGTACAAATAATAAGAATAAATTTTAAATTTTAATTATTGAAAAGGGCTAATAATTCATAGTAGTTGCCATCAATCTAATAATTGATTCCAATTAATAGAACTTCTAGGAATCGTGGTTCTGTACAGAATCACACGTCCACATGCAACAGGTAAGGGGTGTACTACACGCGCAATTTTTCTTGAACGATGACCTTGCTTCCCCCTCCTTTGAGCAATAAACAGTTGAAGGCTCGCAGAGAGCACTAATGACAACATTCCAAGCATTAAAACTTGGTTGGCGCGAAATAGAAGCTAGTCAGAGCTAGTTGCTTTCATAGTCGAGAATTTCTCTTCAGCTTTATTACCATTATCTAAAGAAATGTCTGAGGCAGGTCCAGACCTTCAAGGGAGGCACCTAAAACTCCTATCTACTGTCCCTGCTGTTGCCTACCCAGAGTGATGACCTGGCCGCACACGTAGCAGGTTTGACTTTGATTTTCCAGAGGTTGTCATTACTGTAAATACTCTAGTGGCCGACTTTGTAACTAATATCTCCACTCCGCCTGCATTTTTTCAATCTATCGTTCAAGAAAAGTTGCGCGAGTAGTATGATGTGTGTCGAACCCATAGATAAAATTGACAAGATTAATGATTTAAAAAATTAATAATAATCGATTTCAATCAATTGAATTTTTCTAAAAGTATATCACAGTATGTGTATTTCTTGTACTACTTGCACAACTTGTCTTGAGCGATGGATTGAAGAAATGCGGGCGGAGTGGGGGTATTAGGTACAAAGTCCGCCTCTCAATAGAAATAAAGCTGAACAGATTCTCCACTATAAAGGCAACTAGCTTTGGCTAGCATATGTTTCGCGTCAATGAAGTTTTAATGCTTGGAATGTTGTCATCAGTGCTTGTTGCGAACTTTTCAGTCAACTGTTTCTTGCTCAAGGGAGGGGAAGCAAGGCCATCATTGTAGAAAAGTTGCGCGAGTAGTGCTGTTTATACTGACACTTGATGAACATGATTTCTTCGTCGTGTGTTGTAATTATAAATATCATTATTACATGAAAATATGTTCCCACCGTTACGTGAGTCAGTTATGACGAATACTACAGATTCGTGAATAAATAGGCAAGGCATTGGTAAGATTCAGCTCAATGAAAAGAGGCTTGTAGGGATCACGTGGATGGCATTTTTTTTTTTTTTTTTTTTTTAAAAAACTCTAAAGGATAGCTTCCCCAGAATATTAAGCTATATCTCAGGCGGAATGTACATTTGCAAAATACACGCAGTTGCATGAAGGCTGACAGAATTTGAAAGAATTCTGAATGCGTAACATAATGAGCTTAATTTAGTGTTTAATTCATTTACATTTGGGGTTTGAGTGAATTGAGAGACTGGAAATTATGTTACCCTAACATCAGTTAATTCCGTTTGTTCTTTTTCAATTTACATACGATTTCCGATTTGAAACGCAAAATTGCATTGAGACAGTTTTTCCTACGTTAGCTATTATTTTTTTATTACCAAACCAATTTGAAACTTCTGAAATTGTACTATTTTTGTTTCTATTTTGCAAAGAAGGTTCGTGTCATCGGCAAACAAGTGTTTTTCAATTTTTAATAGGTGAAGGCGTATCGTTTACCTACAAGAGAGGACTGGACCTAAGATCGAACCTTTTGGAACTCCATGTTTAATTGGCAAAGAATTGGAAAGATAAGTAAATAATGTCCTTTCGTGCCAGTACAGTATGTCTACTCGTTCAGATTGATGTTTAAGGTACGAGGCTATCCAATTTAGGGCAATACCACGAATTCCATATGAAGGTAATTTTGAGAGCCAGATGTTATGGTTAATAACGTCAAAAGCTTTCGAATGATCTAAAAATATCCAAATGGTGGCACTTGTGTACAATAAATTTAAATGTATGTTTCAGGAGCACACCATTCTCACTGAATTTCAAGTTTCTCTTCGAGACATTCCCATTTCCACATAAGTTGTCATTATTTCAAATTATAAATAAAGAGCATATGAACTTACATACGTGAAAAAGACTTCGGCAGTCTTTCCGCTCGTAAAGTTTGTGATAACTCTTTCATTATTTAGGGAATTAAGTCATGTTCGATGGAAAGCATTGCAAGAGCTGATAGCACTGCAATGGCTGATCTGCCATTGTATTGCGCAGAAAAGTTTTAATCCTTTTTAACACTGGAGAAACAATGTTCTGTCTCGCATGTCATGTAAATGGTGAGAATAACACTTAGTTTAACACATTCACTGAAAGTAGAACTTGTTTTATCTTTGATAAAATCCATTATGGGCAAAGTCCCTCATATTTTCCTGAATTCTTGTGTCCTGTAGATTATTTAAAGTTCTGTGCGCACTTTTTTCTACGCAATAAATGCATATGCTTCAATCGTATTTTCACCCCCCCCATTAGCTGGTGTAATCTTTATATTGCTTCTGATTTTAGGAAATTCTAAATCAAATGCTTTGTGTTTTATTTGGATATGTGGTGGAGTACTATCACGCCTCTGAAGTTGACAGAAGAAAATATCAACATGTGGCATGATTTTATAAAAGAAAGACAACCAAAATATGAAATGTTCATTTTCATTTAAGACACCAACGGATCTAGAAGCTTGAGACCGATCTACAGCTCATACTGTTCATTTGTTAAATCTATTCCATACACTCTTCTCAACTCCATTCTTTACTTGATTTTAGATTAGGCATTATTTTTGGCGCGTCTTGGTGTTGAGTATCAACCACTGCCTGTTTCGTCCATGTGTCCTGACCACCGAACAAAATACAACAAGCAGAATAATGCATTTTTTAATTTCGCAACTGCATAACCATTCGCATTTTTCACGTAGAGCTGGATTAAATTTTTTGTTTAAAGATCTCTTTTTCGTTTGTTGAGTGAGAAGAGGTTTTGGCACTCACCGGAGTTTCACCTTTTCTTCTAACCATCGTAACGAAAATGGATGTTCCAGCACTGAATTAACTGAAATCATTTCCAACAATATCTAACCTAAATTAAGTCAGAAAATACCTGTTAATGCGTTCCCTAAAATTAAACTTCTCTAGACATAACCTGGCCGTTTCACTAAAACTCGAGTGGATATAACCACTGTGACAACGAAATAGAATCTGTCTCGTCGGCCACAAAGAGACGTACGGTCAACTTTCACAGGCCAGTGCCAGTGCAAGATTCAGTGTGTGCGCGTGTGTGTGTGTGTGAGCGCGCGCGCCTGCGTGCGTATCTGTGATAGATGTTAAGTTGGTTTGTGTACGCTTCAAAAACTCAAAACGTTCAGCCCAGATTGAGTTCATATTTTGACACGATATACAACCCGCTCCAAAGATTGTTTTTATATATTTTTCGCGTCGGTAACATACGCGCGATCGCGAGAATACGGGCCTTATTTATAAACCTCATCCAGGGGCCTGTCAGGCCTAGAAAGCTGCCAGTGATAGGTTTTGCGATTTATGAACGGCCCCCAGCCAATTACAGTCGCCCCTTGTCCTCCTAGCAAGCTCACAAATGGCAGGCACCTAAGAGCTCTGCTGGCAGAGCTTCATAAATACGACCCTACAGCTTTTTTTAACGGTGAGTTGGGAACCAGGAACAACCCCGCTATCTGCCGGAAGCTGGGGGGAATACTCACCATACTAGCTAATGACAACCGCAGTCACATGTGAAACTACATGTTCTCAATAACATTGTTTATTAACAAAAAACTATCCACTTGCATCCTAGTCAGATTGTTATACAATCTTAATTAAATATTCACCTTAATCGAGGTACATGTGCCATCGTGACGTGATTCAGTTGCGCCCTTCGCCAAATCGTAAGTTGAGGTTATGTTTTGTAAGAGAAATGGTCGTTTGCAATGCAAATTGATGACTGACGAGACGATAGAGTTGTCTGAGTGGGTCTTGGGTGTGATGTCGAAGTTCTGTGGGTGAATTGAAAGTTTAGAAAATAAATATCTTCAAATTGTTAAAAAGTTCTTTAGTAATATCAAATTAAATCCATAACAAAAATGATATAAAGAGACATTAATATTGTAAAGGCAAGAGGCCAGAAACTGACAAAAACTATAACCTCAGTACGTCAGCATTTCATTACAATTTATTCAACATTTCGATCAGCAGCAAATGTATGACTCTCTTCAGGAGAAAATATATACATACGTACATGCATACCAAAGTACGATACTGACGGTAAAATACGTGATGATAAAATGATGTATATGATATGACACTAGTTAATTTAAATTTAGACACATAATATTAATATTTTATAAAATCTAAATGTAACGGGAGGTCCACCTCACATATATCTGTGAAAAAGAGAGATGGCTATTTGTCAGTGTGTGTATTATTCATTAGCATCGGATAAAAAGTGACAATCTTACGTAGGGTTGCATTTTATGATGTACGTATTAAGATACACCAGGTATCTCAAAGATATTTTGAGATTGCAAAGTTTAGATAACATGAATTGATTGTTTGTGACGGGAATTGAAAATAGAACGGGACGTAGTATATTTGTCAACAGACGGTATGGTAGGCATTTTTGCTTTAGTCAAAACAAAACATGGTTGCTGATAGGTGAATTTCAGGATTTATGTATGATCGAAGCTGAAATCTAAATAAATAAAATAAAGTCGGGTTAGTTACACCATTTATAACTCGTCTTGACCAATTTTAATGATCTCTGATTTGTTAGATTCATCTTTGACCCGAATAACGGAATAACTATTGAAATATCGGAAAAATGCACGGAAAAAAATTATGGCGCTGTAGAACTGAACGTCAAATGCGACCCGCATCACTGCTTTTGAATCTACATCGTTAAATAACTCCTAAACAAAGGGTTCTAGGGCATTAAAAACTAAAATTTTGAAGCCGAAGGCCTCAAAGAAACGTTTGTTACTCCGTAATCTAAGGGATGAGATCTTTCTGAACGTTCTATAAAATTGTAGCTGGTCCAGCGCTTTTTGATGTTACCCCACCTCAGAGACGTACAGAATCTGCAACTAAATGTGAATGAGAGGGACAAAGGCGAAGACACACACCTCTCTCTGTCCCAGTCTGTGTGGGTGTGTGTGTGCGTGCGCGTGTGTGCGTGCGCGTGTGTGTAGTGACGGAGGTTAAGCGAATTCGAGACTCGTAGGTTCCTTGGTTGGGTGACGGGCTAGGAACCCCGGGTTCTAACGACGTCGTGCCCCTGACCGAAGGGATAAAAGGCATTGGCTGACTGCGATGTGATGAGACCTAACAAATATAGTAATTATTTAGTATTGTAATTACTCAGTAACGGAGGATTATAAGAGGCGGAGAAAGCGCTCAACGTCCAACAAGAGTTCACAGATGGTAGTCTGCAGGAAAGATTCGGGTACCTTGCACAGATACTGGAACTTTGAACTAGCTGGAAGCTATTGCTATCTGTCGGGCGCGTATTGAAAACCTTGTCACAGCAAGTCTCCTGTTAAGATTGACTAACAACATGAAGACATCCATTCCGTGAATCTCTATCTCGCCGCTGACAGCCACTACTTTATCTTAGCCTATATTCCAGCGTTGAAGTCAAAGGTGAAGTCAGTGAAAATGTTCAGACTCGCAGTAAACGTGCAGTGGATGCGTGTATATATAACTCATTAGCGAATTAACTCATTGGAGGGTTCTTCCTTTAGGCACCTGAATTATTTTTGTTTATTGTAATGACTGGTAGAAGAGTAAAAAAAGGTGGTTTTTGTTTAGTGTTCACTCTAAGTTAAGTTTCACTCCTTTTTATTGAAAATGTCTGAGGAAATATTGAATTTGTGACTTGTCTCGTATTATTGTATGCTTCATTGTATTTTAATTTCCTTTCAGTGTTTGGAAATAATTTTAACGATTTTCCAACCAATACAACAGCTAAGGCAGGTGATATTGTGCGATTCACGTGCCAAATTGATTCTGTTCCCAAAGCTCTAATAACTTGGGAAAGGAATAGAGAACCACTACCTCATAATAGCAGGTATTGTTTCTTTTGAATTAATGAGATTATGCTTTTGATATTGAAACTGCAGATTTCTCGAAATGGTTTCTATGTTCATAATTCATAATTTCTTTTACTTTTCTTTTGTAGGATGCTTGCTCTAGACTCAGGAGATCTCTACTTGCTCGATACTCACTTGACTGATGAGGGTACTTACAGGTAAGTTCATTTTGTTGTGTAAAAATAAAATTTGCCCAACAGAATGTTTTATTAGGTTTACTTATTTAAGGGGACCCTACTGAATTTATGAATTTTAGTAATTTTGGATCAATGTATCCAATACTTTTTTATTAATTTATATACATTAAAATAAATCTTATTTCAAATTTTGAAACATTTTGGATGGAAAATATTGGATTTAGAGACAATTTATTTAAAAAAACAACAAAAGATAAAAAACGTTAAAAATGCATTAATTCTTCAGATTTCATCTTGAATTTTTTTGTAATAAGCACAACAATATAGTGAATAAAATTTGGTATCAGTTTTTAGAAATTGTTTTTTATTGCAGAATGAAAATTAAATTATTTCATTTTTTTAAAAAAAAACATTTTTAATCATTTTTTCATCTTTTATCTAAAATATCTTTGGTACTTTTTGTTATATTTCAAAATCAATACCAAATATTGAAAACAGTAATGAGTTTTATATGTACACACATTTTGAAGCCAATCTGAAGAAATCTAATGCGCATACAACGTTTTGAATATTGAAAAATGTAGTTTTGAGAAATTGCTTAATTTATTCATACAGTACATATAGAATCATATTCTTTGGTTAAAATTCCCAGCACCATACATATCTCCTTCCTTGGCCTTCTTTCTTTCCTCTACAACAGTTTTTGTCACCTTTTTCTTCTTTCTAGCAATTTTTCTTTCATCTTTACCTTTCATACTGCACTTTCTTTTTCTCACTTGGTCATGCTGGTCACTGATCCTAATTGTGCTTTCACACAGTTCCCTCTCATTTATGGTCATTTTCAGTTTATAACAAGCAAGTGAGCCCATATTATATTATTTTTATCTTTTATAATTAAAAAAACAAATATTTCCGGAAATATGCTTGTATTGACAACTAAAACATAGGTCGGGCTATATTTATGACAAGAAAAAAATATTAACTTGATTTCC
Organism: Teleogryllus oceanicus; assembly: GCA_964035755.1. Classification (NCBI taxonomy): domain Eukaryota; kingdom Metazoa; phylum Arthropoda; class Insecta; order Orthoptera; family Gryllidae; genus Teleogryllus; species Teleogryllus oceanicus. The sequence goes on from CAXIVR010000002.1 coordinate 124,085,464, forward strand.
ATGACAACGAAGACCACATAGTTATCAATAATGGTGTCAGAGTGCAGCACTAATCACGTAGAAATAGTCTGTGCGCGAATTACGAACCGAAAGAAGCGAGGAAAAGTGAAAAAGGCAGATTTTCTGAAGAAAGTGGGCGTAACCGATTGCGAACGGACTGCGTAGGTGTCAGTTAAAAGACCCCGTAAGACATTTAAAAATGGCCGCACATGTAAAAATGATGTATTGCCGGATGCCCCACATGATGGGTTATTCTGTAGAGCATAAAACTCAATTTCGGTTTTTGGACGAATTTTGGTTAAAAACTCAGTAGGTCCCCTTAAAACAGGACCCAAAGAAAGAGATCAAGATTTTGTGTTACAGTTATTACTAGTATTTTGTAGGGTAATCTATTATTATTTTCCTTTCCTTACATAATTGGACAGCCTAGGGTAAGTGAAACAAAATTATCACATCCTTTGATAGTTTCGTCTTCATTCAAAAGTTTAGTACGTACTGTATGCATTTCTATACGAGTCATTTTCTTCATAAATGTCTTAATTTCAGATCTTTTTAATTTTTCCAAAACATTTTTGTTTGTTTTGATTACAATGTATATACATTGTAATTGATCAAAGGATAAAATTGTTCACTTAGTTGAAAACCCTGATATTATTGGAAACAATTTGAACTTAATAGAAAAGAGGACCCAGTGGTATCACAATACCGATAATTGCGTGGAATACTTTGTAACAACCTGTTCTCCCGTTACAACCTGTAGATAGATAGTTTTATTAAAGTTCGCTTTGAGTAATGCTCGGTGGCAAACATTATTACAACTAGATATACGACAATTACAAAACTATGGCGAATATTTACAAATATAATTACAATTAGAATTAGATATTCATATCCTAGTTATAATTAATTTTGAGTTATCTGTAAGTTGACTTATAGCTTTTCTAACACTTCACTCCACTTCATTTCACTGCGCTGCACTTACTGCACTCCCCTCCCCTCCCATGCCCCCCACCACTCTACACTTCACTTCACTGTATAAGGGACATGACCATACTAATAATAATAACTATTATAATAATGTAACTATTAATAACAGTAACAAAAGTTACATCAAAACCAGTAACAGTGTTAATAATTATATCAATAATAATAATATGATGATGATGATGATGATAAAAGTCCCAGTATTAATGATGACCTACATAGAATTAAGTATATTTTTTAAATTTCACCACATTAGAAGGAAGAATATCTAGTGCTTTTGCAGGTAGTTTGTTCTAATCTACTATAGTACGATTCACAAAGGAGAACTTGCCTACATCAGTTCATTACTTTCTACATCGTATTTTCCGGGGATGACCTCCTCTACTTTTATAATCAGGTTTCTGTAATATTTTACTGAGGTCTGCCCATAATGAGTCCCCTTTGTATATCTTGTACATTACGCATATACGCGCCCGTTCCCGTCTCTACATAAGGGTTCCAAACAACAAGTGTAGTATATGCCAAGGATCGGGCATTCGAACTGCTGTTTTTTAGAATGCGCATTAGAAAGTGCTGCGCCCTCCATGATGTTTTGACCGTGTTAATATGATCCGACCAACCCAAGTCGCTACGCAGGACTAACTCCAAATACTTACTGTTTTTTTACACGCGGTATATCGTTAGTTCCTAACTTGTAATTCGAGTGTACATTCGAGCGAGATTTGGTAAAACAAATGAATTTACTCTTTTCTGTATTTAATTCCATCTTATTTCTACATGCCCAGTTCCATAAACAGTTAAGATCGTTCTGTAAAATATTTTCATCCGAAGACGCGCCAATACTCGTATATATTATGCAATCATCGGCGAAAAGTCTAACTTTCGATTTTATTCCAGTTGCAATATCATTAATAAACGCTAGGAATAGCAATGGCCCTAACACACTACCCTGAGGGACCCCAGAGGTTACATCGGCTTTCGATGAGTGTTTATCACCTATTCTGACTGCTTAAGTTCGGCCCGTAAGTAATTTTTTTATCAACATTATTCGATGATCTAATCCAGTTTTTGACAGTTTTTCAATTAAAATGCCTTGTGTAACCAGATCAAATGCTTTAGAAAAATCTAATATTACTGCGTCGACCCTACTCTCTTCGTCTAATGAATCTGCTATGCCCTGACGTAAAAGAAAGTCTGGCTGTCGCACGAATAGCTAGGACGAAAACCGTGTTGATTTTGAAAAAGCCAGTCAGTTTTATTCCACACTCGTCTAATATATTCCGCAATCATGTGTTCCATCTGCTTGCATTCAACTGATGTCAAACTTATAGGCCTGTAATTATTAACAATCCTTTTGTCTCCTCCCTTGTGAATCGGCACTACAATTGCCTCTTTCCAATTTTGAGGAATCGTATTATTATTTATAGTGACGTCCATTAACCGAGCAAGGTAAGGAATCTTGGCTTCCCCTCCCAATTTCAATATTTCTCCTGGTATTCCGTCAGGACCTACAGATTTATTTCTCTTGCGATCCTTTTTCTAATAATTTTTGCGATTCTTTTTCTAATAATTCCTGCATCGACTCAAAGGTTTCTATTACGGGTGTTGTTTCATTTACTGAGATCTGATCCTTCGGCTTGAAAACCGATGCGTAATGCCTATTTAAACAAGCCGCCTTTTCACTGTCATTTGTAATTAACGAACCGTCAGCTGCGCAGATCGCTGGAATACTTTCTTTGTTCCCTTTCGTATGTCTTACATACTTGAAGAAATTTTGCCAACAGTTCAATCGATCGTTTAGAATTGATTTCAGGTAATTTTCTTGGGTATGTAACTTTAATGCTAGTAAGTCTTTAGATAATTGTAGAAAATTATTATTCTGTTTCTTGTTTACTATACGCTTTCCTAACCCTACTTTTCAGTCGCCTTACTTCTTTGTTGAAATACACCGGATCCGAATGGCACCGTAGTTTCTTGGTAGGCACGAATTTTGCTAAGCGTTCTAAAATAATGTTCTTAAAGTTTGTCCATATCTGTTCTACTGTACATCCGCTAGAAGCCCAAGTTGAAAAATTGTTCTTTCTTTAACGGGATCATTTCGCTTACCCTCTCTGCACATTTTTAGAAGGACTCCTTTGTAGTCGCTAATTCCAGGAATTATTTCGCAGGAAAGAAGTTTGTCCACCGGTCTAATAAGGAAAACGTCCAGTAAAGCATTATCGCGTGACTGTTTAGTCACTACCTGCGTTAAGCCGTTATCCCAAACCAACTCGTTAACGAGGCGTTGGGCGGCGCCTTCAGCCCTCACATCCCCCTCCCAGGTAGCGTGGGTAAATTTAAGTCTCCTCCGATAATGACGTTTTTCCCACTTTTCCTGATTACGCGGGTTCGCTCTACAAGTCTTTGCAAATGTTCATGTCCATCTTTCTGTGACCTATACGCGCCTATAATTTCCCATCGGTTTTTTGAATTTCTATCTCGATTGTGTACACCTATTATTTCAAATTTGTCATCCACCCATGCCTCTACTGCTTCAAAGTTGTCTTTCACGCATATAAAAACACCCCCGCCAATGCTATCTATTCTATCACGTCTGAATGTTAACAAAATTTGTCTGAAGATTTCAGCGTGTAATATTTCCGCATTGAGCCAATATTCCGTACCTATCACGACATCTGCATTATAAGATTCTACAGTGTTCCAGAAATGAACAGTTTTATTATAAATACTCCTACAATTAACCTCAGAAAGACCAGAGACTCACCTTCTGCGCGATTACATAGTGAAAGTCCGTCTCTCGCCACTGTTCCCGGGTCGCTGTCCGCCGTTATGTCGCCGTTCGTCGTCGCTGCCACCGCGTCGCCGTCTCTCGCCGCCGTCACCGCGACACTGCAGGTCGCAGCTACGTCGCCGTCACTCGCCGCACTGCAGTCTGCCGCCGACATTCTCACACAAACCATTTTATGTGATTCGATATCCCTTGCCGCCACCGCCATGCGGTCTCACGAGCTGGTCGCGGAAAGTTTCGGGCCTTCTACGTGCGAGAAGAGTCCACCCAGGTTTTTGGACCCCGAGCGATTTAGATGCAAGCCGTCACGACCGAAATCGCAGTCCTGCAACCAAGAATTTGGGTCCACAAAAAACACATTTCTAGTTTGCGCCACCCATTCGTACAAGCAGTTGACTACATCAACCCGTCTCCACGGAATGCCGTGACGTCTGAGAATCCCACACTTCTAGCATTTTCATCACGAGGTCACCCATATCCCCCATGACGAAGTCCAGATTTCTTCTCCTAAGATCGTTAGTACCGACATGTAATATGACGGTATCTGGCGTTCCGAGGTCCCTATTCTCCACATACCTTCGCAGCTGCTCAGTTCGGATTCCCGGGAGGCACACAACATCCATATGTTTGTTGTGATTGCCTACGTGCCTGACTATCGAGTCTCCAATTACGAGAATGGGTTTGCTCGTAATTGGAGCCTCTACGACTGGCTGCGCGGCGTCTCCTACTGGAACAGCTCGGAGTTTCTCCTCCAGAGCTGCGTTTAACTCCTGCAACTCTTGGATTTGAAGAAGAGCAGCTTACAGAGACGAACTCGATTTTCTTGGCACTTGTTGCAAAACCATTTGCCGTTATCCATGTCCCCGTTTTTACCACAACTCGCATGGTATCACAGTCCACGCAACTCGCACTGTTTCCCCGATTTTAGGTTGCTGTTGCACCCACTGCACAAGATGCGAATTGCATCTGCTTCAACCGCAGGTCCCAGATTAGGTTCGACACCTCCAATTAACAACAGCACCACTATCGTGGTCGCACACAACGATGCTGCTCCAGCAGCTGCACCGTCCCCGCGAAACGATGCCGAGGGTGCCGGCGCTGCGCACGAGGAAAAGCGCGCGGCCCACGCCCCGATGCGCGCCCCATACTCCTGCAGGTAGCAACCCATTGTCTCACCCGGAGCTCCGCTAAAGCACGTCCAAACGCTACGACAACCAACAACAGAATGAGTAGTAGTTTGTAACAAAATGAAATATAACTGACAATTCTATTGCCGTAAATATGAATTACAAGGAATTCATGATCATCATTGACAAGTACATAATCTCAGAACTACTGATTCTTGGAAAACTCAGAATTCCTTAAAACACTATAAATCGAAATGTAGAAATTATTCCCGGATAATGCAGACAAACGGTTGGTCTCGTAAAAAATGTGCATTCAGCATGAGCCTGAAGGAAAGAATGATGTGAGAGGGTTATGCCGAGCAGAATTTAAAAAAATGAATTTATTGACCTTATATACCTTTTAAACCTTATATATTTTCAAAATACTCTTCATTAGCACTATACACTTTTCTATCCTTTGTAATCACTTAAGGCGGCATTCCGTGTCTCTTTAGAAATTGTGTTTATAGCACCGATGCAGGTTTCCACTGCTTCTTTATCCGAAGAAAACGCTGTACTCTGATCTTTTGTTTGGTTTGGGGGAACAAAAAGAAATCACAATGGGCCAAGTCGGGTGAATGGGACAACAATCGCACATGTTCATGGTTGAGAAAGTTAATTGTTCTTGCAGCCGTGTGAGCAGGAGCATTGTCGTGGTGCAGCAAAACGTGATTCATGTAAGCCTCTCTTCATTAGTCTAGGAATTCTACCATTACCGTGTCTTCTTATTTACGAATCAGTGGTTTTTGTAAAAAATGACTTGCTCAAGGGCGGGAATATATTTTCAGAAAATGCCGAAGTCTATTACTATAACACTCGACGTAGAAATCATATTCATCAGGTGACAGTATCAACAGCTCATTACAAAAAATTCACATACAATACATGTACATTATTTTACAACACTTTGCCAGATGACATTAAACGATTAAATTCAATAGAAAAGTTTAAATCCCAAGTAAAATCGTTTCTGCTGCATAACTGTTTCTATACAATTAGAGACTATACTGAGCATCACAAGAAAAGTAACATTAATTTTAACAATGATACATAATGCATTATTTACCATTTGAACTGTATAAATGTGTATAAACAACCTGTAACAAGTGTTGTACTAGAACCTCCGGGTCAATGACCCCCATCTCGATCAGGTTTTTCGTCCAGTTTCCCTGATCCATTGAGCAAATGCTGAGATGGCCCCTTGTTTTGCTTCTGGACATAAATGTAACTTCATTTTCTGTGCACGTCTTCTAGAATTCAGTGGGAAATACAATTATTCAAATTATCGTTTTCATGTTGTCGCGGCAGGAAGTAATAAGAGCCAAAATTTATTGCTTAATTATCTTTGAATATAGATTTATTACATGGGAGTTTTTTTTTCTCCCTTTCAAAATTCAAAATTTATTGCTTATTTATTTTTGAAAATAGATTTTACTACATGGGAGTTTTTGTTTGTTTTTTTTCTCCCTTTCAAAATTCAAAATTTAAGTAGTATATGACTTAGTGTAGGGATCACAGAATTTTGAAAATGTGCACACAATTCACTTTTCCCCATAGCACGTCATACGCAGTTTGTAACTGTTTTTTGACGTAAAAAAATAAATAAATAAATCTTGTTTGGACTTTACACGCTTTGAAGTCCATGTTGTGATGACTTTCTGTAAACATTGTGTCACAAACCACTCAGCAGTCACAGTGCTTTGGTTGTCAAGGATGACAGTCGTCAGATGACATTTCTTTGTGAAAAAAGATGCAACCATTTTCTTTCTGCAGCTGCGACTCTTTTTCACCGTGGTGGGCGTGTCACCTGGAAAACACCACCCACTTGACTGTGTTTTGTTTCGGTTCCGTAGTGGTAAATCCATGATTCGTCACCTGTTACAAAGTTGTAAACATCCTTAGACCGCCCTCCAAATTTTTTTAGCATGAATTTTCACCAGTCCACTTTGTTGTGGATTTTTGCTCCTCCATCAATGAATGTGGCATCACGGGAACACATCGCTTGGTGAATGACAAATGTTGATGCACTCATTCGTTTGTGTTGCAATCGACCCAATATTTAGTCTGTTCAATATCAGCAAATGTAAGGTGCGGGCCTTCTGTCACCATTCTTCTCACAGCGTTAATGCTTTCTTCTTATGTCACTGCCGTGACTGGACGTCTAGAGCGTGGTTCATCTCCTAGAAACTTGTCTTCTTTTCGAAAATCCTCGAAACCAATTTCCCACTGTCGCTCTACGTGGTGCATATTCACCAAAAACAGTGTCAAATAACTGTGTCATTCCTCGGCATTTAAACCTTTTTTAAAATCGTACAAAATCATGGCACGAAAATCACGGCGCTAGACGTCCTTCTCGGATCGCGGCAAGTGTGCAACAAAGGCTGTTTCATCCCTCCGTTCCCCCTCTAACTCTGGGTTCAAGACTAGACAAGAGCGCACTTTCAGGCACTGCCAACTCAAAGTCTCTCCAAATTCCTCCTACAGTCGCTTCTAAAAACTTTCAGCATGTCCTCCTTATTGTTGCAAATTTGTGAATAGTAGTAAAATAAAAGTGGCGGTCCTTAAAATGCCTTGTTGTCAACAATCGAGTGATAAGTTTAAAATGCAACCCACACCAGTGAGAGCTAATTGCTCTGGTAACTATGTTTGAGCGGGTCGGGCAGTGGCTGGCGGTTTCAAGCAGGTAAACAGTCGCAAAGTGCGCTTTATCCCTTTTACCCTAATGCCATCCAAAGGAGGAGAGCAGGTGACCGTCATGGCCATGAGTTCAAAGGGAAAGGTACTGTGACGTACTAGGATGAAAAAACACAGACGACTGTTCTGATAGATATTTACAATATATTTACAGTATATTTACAATTAATGTACAGTGATTACAATACAAAAATCTAACCCCTTGGCAACCTTTCAATTCTCTTAGCGCGAAACCCGCGACCGTCCCTAGGCCTCGCCCAGTACCACTGCTTCGAAAGCGCAAAGCAACGCGGTGCGAAGCTGTCGGACATAGAGTCCGTAACTATACCAGTTACGGCCTGTCGCCAAACCGATCTTCGACCGAAGATCACGTGCAATGAATGCACTGAATCCTCTCGTCTTTCGACCCAGCGTATCCCCGAGGCGCCTGTCGGTGCGGCCTTATATATCCGTTGGCTGCCCCACCCTACAAGCGCGGGCGTCACGGCTCGCTGGCCAGCCTTCCAGGGCTGCAACCGCATCTTAGCCTCGCATCCGCGCGTCCTTTAGGAATTTCAGCCTGGATTCCTACGGGTTTTCCAGCCGGCGCGGCGAGGCGCCGTCGCCTTTCACCCCAGCATCCGGTTTCAAGCAGGTTTAACTCGAAGCGATCCGCCGCCAAAGGAGCGGCTGACCGTCTGGCCGAACAGCGACTAGGTACGCGCATGGTTGTTTGGCGTGGAAAGAATATTGTATTGACAAGAACAGTGATTTCTTCCTTTATTGTTTAAGAATATTGTTTTGGGAAGGACATTGATTTCTTCCTTAATTGTTTAAAATAGAAATAATCATGCCATGTAAAATATACATTCAGGTAAATTTAGTAGTAAACTTTGCTTGTTTGAGTTTCATAACAAATATGCTACAGAAATGTATATGTTTTATACGTTTGTTTTAAATAAATATTAATAAAATATAAATTCCAGATTCGCAAAACAATCTTTGTTATTATTATTATTATTATTATTATTATTATTATTATTATTATTATTATTATTGAAATAATGGTACTTTAAAAGTAAAATGTTTGGAAAGAGCGGATCAGAAGTCAGTGCATAATAATCACTGATTACATTGTCAGTGATAGATAGTCACGGGATAATGATACATTACGACATTGCTCTTTATCCTATTTATCTCCTCCTTAAGAAAGAATGTTTTTGAAATTTCTTGCAAACGAAAATATGAAAGGTAGTTTAACAATCGATATGGTAAAGGAAAATATTTATTATGAAGAATTGATGACCGAAACAAATGTACTTCGCACAAAATTTTCAAAATTCCCTCCAGTTGGTAACAAATAAGCATTAACTCCCTTGAGAACATTTGCTATAACCCGATGTAAAATTTCTTCGTCAATCATGCTAATCTCTTTCTTGATGTTTCTTTGCAGCTATTTGAGATTAGCAGGTTTGTTCACATAAACTTTACTTTTGAGGCATCCCTAAAGATAAAATCTGGCGTGGACAAATCATACGAACGAGGGGGCCACAAACCTCATGAAATTCTGTTCCCAAAACCCTCTTCCAGAAATTGCATTGTCGACTTGACAGTAAGTGATGTCGCCCTCCATCTGCTGAACCAACAATTTCCATCATTCTTTTCAAGAAGGGATATAACATTTCTCAATATATTCTGCTACGTATCCGCCGCTACTGTTTCTTTGAAAGATAGAGAAAGGACAAAAAGAAGGAAAACTTACCAATTATTCTGCGTCAAGATATGGTACTCAATACTCCAATCTTTTTTTAATGCAATGGACTCTGCTGTTTCCCTTGGTTTCTCAGTACCCCAGAGTCTACTGTTTTGCTGGTTAACATATCCACCCATACGAAACGAAGCCTTATCACTAAATACACATTATCAAGTGCCTCAAGACCTTCGTTAACATTTCTTCGTAGCCAATTGCTGTAAATCATGCGAGCAGTCCGATCAAGAACCTTAAGCTCCTGAGATGTCCGCGGTTTGAGTGCTCATTTTCAATTTTTTGTGGCACGGTGCACACTTCCGTACGAAATATTGCATTGCTACTGAAAGTTTTTTAATGATGTCTTCGGGGAAGATGAAAAAGCATATCGCATTTACTCTAGTTTTCGCTACATGGGCACTATTTTGGTGACCGCGTTTCCGATCAAACACATTCCCTGTCTCGCAATAGCATTTCACTAATCGCAATACGGTACTCTTGTTCAATAGTATCAGATGAAAATTTGTATCTGAAACTTGCCTGGCACTTTTTGAAGTATTACATTTGAAGTCCCACACGGCGCCACGCACGCTGATGAGCCAACAACATGGACTTCACTGCTTGCACAATGACACATACATATCGGCCTCTGATAGCTCAGCGATGTAGCCAGAGGGCTACTAAAGGAAAGGAGCTGGAGGACCACCTCGTAGGAAGAATGAACGGATTCGGCCGACATATTAAAAAGGAAGAAATTGAATTAATGTTAATTTAATGATACAAAGTTAAAAGAAAAGTAATTATGCCTCTTGGAACAGAATGAATAAAACTTACACAGGGTGGCGAGCGAACTTGGAATCCTTGAAAACCGGGAATTTGAAACGGCCTGGAAAAAAACGGGAAAACCGGGAATTTGATTTGAAAACCTGGATTTTTCGTTATTTTCAGATTCTCCCCAACATTTAGCACATATTCACATACGACATCGTGCTCAAAAAAGTGCAGAATTCAACTCGGTACATGGTAACGGCAAGTGTTTAAATCGAAGTATATATGACAAGTGTCACATATTTACTTGAGGATCGCGAAGTTATTGACTCACGCATAACACTACTTCAAACTCTGCCGCTTGTGTAGAAGCAACATTGGTGGAGTACCTAGCACCTCAGAGCACCTACATGGTTGCCTGTGGGTTGCACATGCATGGACGAGATATTTACGGAACAAACGTCTCACTGGGAACACAATCGCTGAGTTTCGATTAGTGTTGCGCCTCTTCTTTGATGGCATGGGCGGTACCACATTGCTATTTTTCTGATCGAAATGACCATGTTATCACGTCCATGATAGACAAAGGGAATTTTAACTTCTTTTCTAGAAGAGCGCAGTCAAAGCTATCTTTGTTTATAGCCTACCTACGCGTTGATTAAGAATGCCCGAATTGACTGAGAGCACGAAGAAAATCAACATGCGGTGATTAACGAGGGTGGTCCCAGAAGTACCCTGCCTGACCTAGAGATCGCGGTTGTTTTTCGAAAAATATCACTGTATTAGAAAGTAGACAATCTATGAAGCCTATGTTTCAAGTTTGAAGACGCTACGTTGTTTAGTATTTGTTTGGCAACAATCAATAGTGAACGTTGTGAGTGAATTTGTAAAAATGGAGAAAATTGGTCATCGTTATGTGATCCAATACTTTCCTTTGAAAGGCCTCAGCCCAACCAGTATAAAAACTGAACTAGATTGTACTCTGGGTGAGTCTGCGCCTTCGTTTACTACAGTAAAATATTGGGTAGCACAGTTTAAACGAGGCCGTATGAGCTGCCAGGACGAGCATCGCAGTGGCCGACCAAATGAGGTGACTACTCCCGAAATGGTAAAGAAAATCCACAAAGCGGTACTGGGTGATCGTCGACTGAATGTGCGCGAGCTAGCAGACATAGTAGGCATTTTGAAAAGTGCGGTATATCGCATATTATCTGAAAATTTAGACATGAGAAAGCTGTGTGCAAGATGGGTGCCGCGTTTGCTCACACTCGAGCAAAAACAGTGTCGTGAAGATGTTTCAATTGAGTGTTTAGCGAAGTTTCACCGCAACAAAGCAGAATTTTTGCGCCGTTTCATAACCATGGATGAAACTTCACCCCAGAGAGAAAACAACAATCAAAACACTGGACTGAAAAGGGAGAACGCGCACCAAAGAAGGCGAAGACCGTTCCATCTGCAGGCAAGGTCATGGCATCGGTTTTTTGGGATGCGCGTGGGATAATTTTCAGTGACTATCTTGAAAAAGGAAAAACTATCAAAGGCGAGTATTATGCGAACTTATTGCAACGTTTGAGCGAAGAAATCAAGCAAAAACGGCGACACTTGCCTAAGACGAAAGTGTTGTTTCATCAGGACAATGCACCAGCTCACAAATCCGTTATTGCAATGGCCAAAATTAATGAAGTAAAATTTGAATTGCTACCTCATGCCAGATACCTCATTCGCCAGATTTAGCCCCCTCTGATTATTTTCTGTTCCCAAACTTGAAAAAATGGCTCAGTGGTAAAAGATTTTCCAACAATGAAGAAGTGATGTTGGTAGTTAATGGCTATTTTGAGGAGCAAGACAGTTCTTATTATAAAAATCGAACTTATTGAACATCGCTGGGAAAAGTGTATAGAGCTAAAAGGAGATTATGTTGAAAAATAAACATATTTTTCTTCTTTTTTTTTTTTTTTTTTTTTTGGGGGGGGGGTCGGGTACGTCTGGGACCGTCTCCGTATCTTATTAATTAAGGGAGATTAATGAACCAGCTTTTGCCCAATATGTCTGGGCTTTGTTGGCCGTCTTTATGTCGAAAAGTTAATATTGTCAGTGACACCTTGTATACAGGGTAGAATGGCCATCTTGCGGCTGGCATTGATGCTAGGTGTACTGATGTCAGCAAGGCTAGAGGTGGTCGCTGCTTGCCTTACGATGGAGTTGACAGCATTGGCTGCATTAGCTCGAAATGTGCCCTTAAGGAGCTCCATTTCACCTTACAAGGATTCCTCAACACACACTCTGGTTGCTCTGATGGCCAGAAATGCAAGGATTAGTTTTATGTCTAAGGTCCCATTGTATCCAATAGAATTGATAATGGACCAATTTATTGTTCGAGGGTTCCGAGGTAAACAAAACTGATGTATCTTTAAGCCAAGCACGAAAGAGGATTATGCTACACCCCGCAAATACATCAGATTTAACCTTCAAATCTGCTAATGAAAACCCAAAAAGTTTAAAAGCGAATGTAGAAGTGATCCCTTCCGTTTGTTGGCAAGTAAAAATTATATAGAAATAAATTAATTATGTGTTAATATAAATTATTAATTAAAAATGTAGAATAAACTACATATTGTGGGGAATGTGGTATTAATTGTACTTCACTTAAATTAATGAACACAATGTTTATTAGAATTTTGTTACAAAAACACATTAACACAAAAAGAACACTATCTTTATCAACAATAACTGTTTTACTCTGTTTCTCATGGTTTCATTACACGCACACAGCACACACTTTTCCACACCATCCACTCCTCCTAGAAAGTTCTCCTATGTGAGGCGCCTCGCATGCCATCTATCTCCTCAGCTGAAAAAACTTGAAATCCTCCCACATTTGGTTGTCCTGAACATCTCCATCAGACACGTATGAATGAATTTCCAAAGGCAGTCTTCTGTAACTCCATCTTACTAATAGTCTCACTTGACTTCATACTCTTGACCGGGTATAGCCAAGTAAACTTTGTGAAGCCATCCAATATCACTAGGACATGAAGGTTCTCATTATGGGTGGGAGCCAATGGACCAATATGTTCCAAATGTAGAGTATGTAACGGCTGTCTTTCCTTGAACAAAGGATGTAGAAAACCTTCCTTAGACTTCCTGTTAAAGGTCATACATTTCACACAGTTAGTAATAACCATCTTCATTTTCTCTGTCAATCCGGAGTTGAAATATTGTAGCTTAATTTCTTCTTCAGTCCACTTTTTACCATAATGTCCTGTGTAACTGTGTAACTGTTGTAATGTTCTCAACTGTTGTAATGTTCTCAACTCTAATGTAACTGTTCTCAATAAGAAGTGCAATGTAACTGTTCTCGTGAAGAAAAGTAAAATATGCTGTTCAGCACTTCTAGTTTAATTTTGCTAGTTGAGTAGATTTTTAAAACTAATCTTAATACGTTATATCATGGTGATTCTATTTTGCTTTTTCTCTTCTTTGTCTTTGTCTTCTTTTTCGTTTTAAAAGTAAATAGTTTCATTAACTATGGAAAGTGAAATATTTTTTCACACAGTAAGTGAAAATGAACAATTTCTTTTATTTCGTCCTGTAAAAAGCTCCTCACATCTCACTAATAGCAATGGATTTAAAGTGAGAAACTTTTTTTTTACTGTGGGCGGTATTATATCAATTACACAGGTGTGCGATGACAAAACTTTTTTGATCTATGCTGAAATCAAAAATGTAACTAGAAGTACTCCATCATTCAGGCAGTTTTGTTACAAATTGACTTTAATTGTGGCAATGAGAATGCTTCAATACCTATGACAATACCGAAGACAAGAATATATTGGGATATCTGTGACTTCACCACATTTCATTATTGAGGACCTTAAAACTTAAATATATTTGAATAAACTTGTTAAATTCAGAGTTGATTTAGAAATACTTTTTACTTCAGATTCATTTTCATCTGCATTAGTTGAGATATTGAATATTGGTGTTGCTTATGAAATTTTTTAATGAAAGGATGAAGAAATGTTTATTAATTTCTAATATTTTGTTGTAGGTGCACAGCCACAAATGTTATAAATAAAAAGCAGCGTGTCAGCCCTGAAATCTCATTGAAAGTCATAGCCCGTTCTCAAGAAGACAGTCTACAAGTGCTGCAGTTCCTAAATCCCCAGTTCCCAACAGTGCAACTCCACCAGGGAAAGACCCTCGTGCTTCCATGTGCTGTTGTGGGTTCCCTATCCCCGGAAATAACTTGGACTTTCAAACCTTTAAATTCAAGTGAATCTATTGTGTTAAATCACACAACAACTGCTCTCTCTCTATTAACCATTCAAAATGTTACCTTGGAGAATACTGGCAACTACACATGCAGTGTGTCTGCATCAGACAGAGATCCTATTTCTCAGGTAATGTTGTGCTCTGGTTCAGGTATTGCGTTATTTATTACACACACAGACATGTGTGCGCGCGCGCACACACACACACACACACACACACACACTGATATATCTCTCTTCGTATATTTCATTCTATATTTTTTTCTATTAATATTTTCAGGTGGTTGAAGTGGATGTGTGGGTTCCTCCATACTTCAAAGCAAATGGTACACCTATTTCAGAATCTCATCCTGCTGCAAAGACTGTACGTTTCAAATGTGATGCTCAAGGCATTCCTAAACCAGAAATAACATGGTTTAAGGATGGAGAACGCCTGGAAATAAATGGTATGTCTTGAAATCATTACATGTGTGTGTGCGTGCGCGCGTGCGTGTGAGAATAAATAGATCTCTTTATACATGCAAAAGTAAGTTTTGTTTACTCTTTGTTGATTGTTTATTTTGAAGTTCTGCTTGCATTTTAATGATATGAGAGAATTTTTCAAGGGACTCTTGGTTTCTGGTGTTAAAAATAGTTGTTATTGGTCAAAATCAGATACAATGTGTGAGGTCTTTGTGCTGTTCTAATCATTGTAATCTCATGGTGAAACAGATGATCTACAGTACTTGAGGAAATTCATGAACAGTTGAAGTGTAAAGTAGCGTTTTAGACTATTTTTCTTTTACCTGAAGCACTATGGTTTTGCTTTCCAATGTTAATCATCGAATGATACAGGCAATCACATCTAATACAAAGTAAGTTGCTGTTCTACTGTTGTTTCTCCTTCTAAAAGCCATTTGGATTCATTCTGACTGTTCTCCATCACTTCTTGTATCTGAAATATCTATAAAATGCTTTTTTGCGTTGCATACATTACAAACATCTACTTCAGGTGTTTACTGCTTCATGGAAAAATAATTCAATACTTTACAGTTTGCTGGATCTGAAGGTACGTCCACATGTTCAACAATAGTTCATATAATATTTTCTAGTAGCAAACTTTTTGTTTATTGTTTATGGCTGGTGGCAGTCTCTTGAGGTAATGAGCCAGTGACAGGTTCTTCAAATAATGAGCATGATGTTAGTGTTGGAGATGTGAGTAAAGTGAGCATTCGAACAACTTAGTTGTTGGCCTCAACCTCATCCTCTACCAGTACTACTGTGCCTTCACAGGTAGTTGCCAACATTTACATCAGTACAAAGCTTTTTGCTGTTAAATTTGTTTGGATTTCACCCTCATTGCTACTGCTTTCGTAGATTCAGCATTATCATCCAGCAGGAGAGGAATAACTTTTTCAGACTATGCCCACGCAATTGTGCAGTTCAAGTCAACAGCAAATTTTTGTTTATCCACCAGCGCTAGTGCAGCAAGACCACCAGCGTACATTTGTGCACAGTCCGTTTAATGCCTCTGTATCCACTTTCTGTTAAAAAATTGAAATCATATTAAGTGTAACACATTTTATTTATAGCAAGAGACAATAGCAATCAACAGGCATATACGTTCAAGTAATATTTTCATTTTTAGCTATTATTTTGTATTTTTAATTTTGAAAAAATACATTTCCTTTGTAAATGTATGCGTAAATGGATTATAATATATTTAATTGTTTAAATACATATTTCTTGCTAAAATATGTGTGTGATCATTCGGTAACACAATTTTGCAATTTATGATCTTCTTTTATATTTAAAAATTAAGTATTCCTCTGAAACATTATGTATTCCATACTAATAAATGTTGTATTTCCTCAAACGTATAATAAATTTTGCGTTGGTTTTGCGTCTCTCTTTCTTTGTATGTCTCAAAACGTTTTATTAATTCATTCCAGAGCCAATTGATAATGCAATTGCATTAATTCTGGGAAATTTCTTGGAAGATTTCACTAGTGATGATGAAGTAGTGGACCAAAGTTGGATATCTCTGGCAATGTCAAATATTATTTACAATCGCCTCACTAGAATGTTCAACATGCAATACATATTTATGCTGTGATAATATCAAAAACGGCTTTGTAGAATTTCATACAAAAAAATAAAATGTGAAATGTAATAGCAGCAAACCAACATCGATTTTGTGAGTCCTATGTGTGTGATTTTTTGTGATGGATTTCAATTATTGACATTGGAGACACATCTTGTGAAATCACTGACCAGCCCGGATGCATGTGTCGACTTGTCAGTATGCTGAACCGCGCATGTAACTTTGAGACAGTTTTCATGTTCATCGCAATTTCAAATTTTTTTCAAATCATATTTTCACAATGTTTCGCACATTCGCGTTTTCAAACCCTGGAGCGTTGGAACATCGGATTTTCTGTTCTGCTAAACAAATCACCTTCTGAAACTCTTGAGATGTTGACTATAGCCTTTGGTAGACATGCGATTAAAAAGGCGAAGTGTGCGAGTGTCATAAGTATTTCCATGATGTTAACACTAGTGCTGAAAATTACCCATTAAGCCTCACCCATTAAGTGGTTCCCGTCTACTTCTATCACCAACAAAAACATCAAGCATGTTTGTCATATCATCCATGCGAACAGAAGAATGACCATTGACGAAAGGTCCATTCCAGATGGCTTCTTTTCTTCTTCTTCTTCTTCTTCTTCTTCTTCTTCTTCTTCTTCTTCTTCTTCTTCTTCTTCTTCTACTTCTTTTTCTCTTCTTCTTTTTCTCTTCTTTTTCTCTTCTTCTTTTTCTTGTTCTTTTTCTCTTTTCTTTTCTTTCTTTTCTTCTTTTATTTTCTTTTCTTCTTTTATCTTCTTTCTTTTCTTTTTTTTCTTTTC